>VRLP01003122.1:5000-70494 GCA_009660295.1 Lophius piscatorius
GCCCCTAGCTCCTTTCTCTGATGGAACATCAGAGGAATCAAAGGATCTTTTGAATCTGAGCCCCTAAGCCACACCCCCAAAGAAAGATCAAAGGAATGAAACGAGCAAAAGCAGCAATAGCCACTACGCCAAACGTCTTTTATATTTAATTTTCCTTAATTCTGAATGTTGTGAAACACGTAACGTCACTAAAATCTAAAATTTATCACCTCTAGGATATGCCAAAATCTACCTCTGGGTAAAATCTCATATGAATCCGTGTGGTAGTTTTTCCATAATTCTGCTCACAAACAAACAAACAAACAAACAAACAAACAAACAGACGAACACAAAGGCGTTAAAACACGATGAAACCAGATGAGGAACATCGTCACTGATTCCAAACTCTCATTTTCAGCACATATGCAAATATTTTAATCTCTGAAAAGCACCAAGTGAGTTCTAATTTGCTGCTGAACACAGAAGATTTCCTTTCCGGTTGAGTTATTCTGGTCAAATCTACAGAACTGAGCTGCAGGAAAATCCCTGATGCCTTTTTAAAACCATCTATTTTTAAAGGCAGCGCCGCGGGAGCTTCGTCGCTATGACGCAATTCTAAATGGTTAACAGACCGGGGAGATAACGGAAACAGCTTTAAGAGCTTAAATTTCAAGGCTTGTTACAAACAAATGACATGAGCCACATTTCTGATTTGCTCTGATTTCACTCACTGTGGCGCAAAGTTAACGAATGAATGCGATGAATCCAAAAATTAGCAAACGAAAACTGCTGGCAGTCAATAAGATGGAATGACTTGTTGCTGTTATGTTTCTAATAATTCGTACGGCGCCGTCCCACGCTGACCCTCAAACCGAGTCCAGTTGGTTCTTTTTTTGAAGAAATCTCTAAACTTAGCAGAGAAACAATAAATTCTATGTTTTTTTTATGTTCTTGAGGGTATAAAGGATCAAATATAGTTTTATTCTTTCTCTTTCAACCTATTTTCTTTGTATTCGCTTAGAAAATCGGCGATCGGAGATCCAGTGTGTGTTCTGGCAGCTTTTATATCAGAACCAGAACCAAATTTGTGCTACAGCAGATCTTTTATGGGATCGGACGACACCCGCCACACCCACTAGAGCGCCCGTGACCCCGTCACCAGGTCACCAGCCGCCCTTCCTCAGACCGCCTAACAGGACTTGCAGTTTTTGGAGATCCCCATCAGAACTTGGACCGCATCGCAGCTGAAACGTCTAATCATAAGTTTATCCGGGAAAACATAATGGATACAAACTAAGGAAATAACTCGGCTCCAACGTTGGTTCCCGCCGCAGGAGACTAAATCGAGTCGGAGCAGGACATAAAAAATCGCAATAAAATCATAACAATTACATAAAAGAAACGTGACGCAAGAAGAATAAAAGATTCAAATGTAACAGAGTTCAGAAACCAAAGAAACAACAATTTAAACGTCTCGCCAGAAAAACACGCCGAAGAGGACATGACCAAAACAGTGTTGTCTTTTAGAGGACAAAGCGTTGACCTGCTGCTGAATGTCTCCGTTGTACCGAGACGACCGACGTTATGTCGTCTTCACCTGTTACTGATTATAATGTTATGGCTGTTTACCTCAACTCATGTCAACAAATCATTTTGTTACCTCCACCAAAGAGGTTATGTCTTCACTCCTGTCTGTCCATCCGTCTGTCTCTTTATCTGTCTGTCTGCCTGTCTGTGTGTCTGTCTGTCTGTCTGTCTGTCTGTCTGTCTGTCTGTTTGTTTTATGGATTACAGAAAAACTTCAAGACGGATTTGCATGAAATTTTACCCACAAGATGGTTTCTGCCGTATCCTAGATTATAAACATAGATCCTATCGGCACTTTGAGATTTGATCCAAATGTAAAGTGCGTTATAAATTAAGTTTATTACTATTGTTATTATTATTACTGAATACATTTTGGTGATGTTACGTGATTTGCAGCATTTGGAATAAATTCAAATAAAATAAAGTAATAGGCCATTCGGAGGAGTGACATCACAATGTGGCTCTTGCTGCCTTTGATCCTTTGATTCCTTTGATGTTTCTGGGGGGGGTTGGAGATGGGGGCTCAGTTCCAAGAGTTCCTTTGGTATTCCTATGGGGTGGAGATGGGGACTCAGTTTCAACAGTTCCTTTGATTCCTTTGATGTTCCTTTGGAGGTAGAGCTAGGGGCTCGGTGGGCTCAACAGAGACGCTGAAGTGGAAGGCGCAGGAGGGGAGCAGCGAAAGAGTATTTGAGAGGTTTTTTGTTGGAGTTCTTGGTAGATTTAGAGGCTGGCAATGACTCAGACATTGGTGGAGGTTTGAGCTGCCTGACTGCTTTTTGTACTTTTTATTTGTTTTTGGCTTTTATCTCTTCTCTACATCCTGAAGGTCGCTGAGAGTTGAGTAATGAGTTAGGAAGGGGAAGTGATATTATATGGCAATGTTTTAACGAAATCAAAACCACGCCGCTTCATCACATTAATATGAAGTAATAAAATGCAAACACACCAGTGTACCCATAATCCTCCGGGGCGCCGTGGGACCCATCTCCAACACTAAAAAGTAGAAAATAAAACATTGTTTTCTCTCTCACCATTGTTTATCTTTGATTAAATCAGATTATTAACAGATTATCAAAGTAGGATGCTGGGAAAATATGAAAAGCTCTCGTTACCCCCCCAAAAAACATCTCAGTCAAGTGGAAGAGGGGACCAGTCGTAAAATGGTTAATAACATGTGTTTCAAATTGGCCATTTGTTATAGATTGGTTTACAAGGCTGGCTGGTTATCGACCCAGTGGCATTTCCCAGTGTTGATAAAGCACTTGGGAGTTGCGGGTCAATTAGTTTGCCACAGCAGAAATTCCTGCAGACAGCCAAATTTAAGCTCTGGGCTAAAGTCGTGAAACACGCTCTTCCTGTTGACGGTCCGCACGGTTACCCCGAGCCCCCCGCCAGCTGCTCGCCACCTCCGCCGGTGTAGAAACTTAGTCTCAGTCCAGCGTGATTATGAGAGCACTTTAGCAGATCTCCGTAGTTAGCTGAAATTACCCAAATCTAAAGCATGTGTCGCTGCGAGCAGCTGACGGACGGGTTCGGTGGAAGAACGCCGGGACCGAGCTCCTCATTCGTTCTCCCCTCGGTCACTGGAAAGGCCTCCGCAGAAAGATAAACACTACACATATATATAAAATAAACAAAATCAAAAAGGCTTAAAACCAATCCGGGCCATCAAAGGAAGAAGCGGGGATGAAAGTGTAGACAAGAGATGACAGGAGATGATTGCAGGGGAACATTTTTCCATTCACGCTCCTTCGGCCCTCCGAGAGCAAACATTTTGCAACGTCTATCCTCGTATCTCTTTCCCTCCGCGTCTGAGTCACCTCTCGCTGTCAAAAGCTTTTATTGTGAAATCTTTTGTTCTCATGCGGGCTGCAATTTGCTTTTGGAATGTGACAGAAAGCGAGCACAAGAGTAAACACTGGTCCATTGTGGGATGTTGGCAGAGGTTTGGAGATCATCACCAGATCACCAGAAGGCAGGGGGACCGGCTTAGTCCAAGCCTAAGTTTTAAGGATGACCTTCGACCTCTAGTTCTTCGCCCATCATCATTCAAACCACGCCTACGCTGTCGTAGCCCGCTAGGGCGTATCCCCGAAAGGTCCACAATCCCCTGCGTTTTACAAGCAATCCCCCCGATTGAATTTGTGAAGTTAAAGTCTACGGCATCTTTTTGGAAAAAAAAATAAAAATAAAAAATCGCCCTAATGAGTCGAATACGAAGTACCAGAGTGAAATATGAGAATTTCAAGCTGGATCTCCTCAAGTCGATTCATATGCACTGAATTTGGACTAAATCAGACCAAAGATTAAGAAATGATGCCCGGAAAAACTGAGTTTTTCATAAAAAGCCCCCCCCCCTAGTGAGTAAAACATAAAATGTTAGAACAAAACGCGACACAAACAAGAAAGTTTCCTTCAGTCGATTTATTTGCACCAAATTTGGACTAAATGGTACCAACGCTTGAGAAATAAAGGCCCGAAAACTTTTGAAGATAAGGCACCTTCTAGTGTTGGACATCTACAACCGACCTTTCCCAAAATCACTCCAATTCTTCCTCACACTGAGTTGTATTTGGGCCTAAAATTTGAAAACGATCCACGAAACAGTTTTGGAGTTATTGCGCTAACACCCAGAATCCGCGGCGGCGGACTCGGCGGCGACGGCGGCGGCGATCCCAAAAATATCTCCGACTTTTCGGGAGTATATAATGATAGTCTTCAAATAAAGACACAAAAACCGGAGTCAACATTTTGATCCAAACACAAACATTCTCGTCGCAATCACCCACTCCGCAGAAAGACTTCAAAGAGGGACCCTCTAATTGGATCAGATTGAGTGACACACTTGAAAGCGCCCTCGTCTCGACGTCTGTCTGTGTGCCAGGGGCCTCCACTCCAACCGGATAGGGTTCCTGGGATCGCTACCAACCCCGAAGGCTACTACTGCATGCATAACCACTTATGAACCCTCATAATAAAGCCCGTGGACACAGTGGACATCAGCTGATCCGCGCCGGCGGGCCCGGGGAGCAGCACCCTGGAAGGATCTCCCCTTTAAAGCCCAATTATCCCGTGGAGCCGGTGTTGTTTCAAAGGCCAACGGAGGAGATGCTGGCTCCTGATAAGGGACACATGTGTTCCATCATACCTAATTGAAGCAGGGTTTCCTGAAAAAGAAACAACCCCGGAGCGAAATGACAAAACAAACAGATTTAAGGACATAACAACTGTATGTGCAACAGGAACCTTGTAGAAGTTGCTTTTTTGAGGGGGATATATTGCTTTTCAAGTTCAGAACATCGTGGTTTTTGTGTGAATTCTTCTATTTTGTTATTGGAGAGGGCCGTGATGGTAAGTTTCCACATTTTTCCCAAAGCATCCAAAGATATCGAGAGAAAGAAAAAAAGCATCCAACAACGACGACACGGCTGCTACGTCACCGATCGTCACAGGAAGCGATCGTCCTTCTCCGCTTTTGTTTTATCGTAGAGTTAAAACCCTTTAATGTCCCGCTCAGCTTGTTCGGTTGATCACATTCTGGGTCTCTGTACATGTTTGTAATGCGACCCAGTGGCAGCATGTACATGCTAAAGAGTGAGGGGCCGAGGATGGAGCCCTGGGGGGCACCACGGGTCAAAGGGGAAGCGTTAAGAGTGGTTATTGGTAACTTACTGAATAGAACGATGTAACCTGATACAGACAAAGAGGTTAATAAGGGTCAAATCATTTGTCTACAAACATGCTAGTTTTTGTAAAAAGTTGAGCTAGGCTAATTAAAATTGACTATTTTAGATATAAAGAAATCACTTTTCAAGGTTGGATTTATTTATTTAGTTTATTTTTAACTGTTAAAAAACAGGTTTGACCAAATAATTTATCATTTCATGGTGATTTAAGATATTAAATAATAAAAGAAAAATGTGCAAAGAAATCATTTCCCCCTACTTTATTTTGTTAGTGAGGACATCAAAGGGATTCATTAATAATAAAGATAAAAGTGATGCGTTTTAAAAGGAAACACACATAATTCGTTCCCAATAAGTTATTCGCATGACGAAAAGATAAATCTTGACTTTTGTGTGTGTTGTTTTTTTTCTGTGTGTATTTATTTATTTTAATTTTTTTCCAATTTCTTTATGTTTTTGGACAAATTTTTTGCTTTTGTTAGTTTGGGAGAATACAATTGAAATTAAATTTGATCTATAAAAGGGTAGGCATAACTAGCCGTAGCTTCATGCGACACCTTTTGGGTCAAAAATTAAGAAAATACAGGAAAAAGACTATGAATTTGTATTTTTTGTATATATATATATACATATATATATATATATATATTTGTGTGTATGATCGTTGGTTTGTTGTAAATATGCATGTGTGTGTGTGAAAATGGGACAAATGTGAATATGAGCAAAATAAATCAAATCTGAAACCAAAAAAGCAGAAAATAGTGAATTAAGAGACAAAGATCCTGATTTGATTATGTAGCCTACGTGAATTTTCCATGTCTGTTTCATGCGTCACAAAATAAAATATATATATATATATATATATATGTGACAACAAAGCCTATTGATTTAAAATGAGTGAATTTCAAACGCCGACTTTGAACGACACTGAAATGCTGATTCTGTCATTCTTGGATTTTTTTTTTTCATGTAAAAAAAAAAAAAGCAGGAACCCTCTGAATCCCAACGCCTGACGTCTCGCTGAGCCCGTTCCCATGTTCCGTAGGATGTATTTAGCATTTACAATTTCTCATTTACGGGTATATTATTACCGCTCTGGCAGCGAGTCCCGTTTGCTGGAATCTCTTGCCTTTAATGTTAAATCATGTGGACATTAAAGTCTTTTCTTGACTTACGAGACATGACATTTCTGGAAACATACAACCCGGGTCAAAGATGGAGCTTGTTAAGGGGATTGGACACGACCACAAATTCACAGAGACAAAAGGGCGGATAGGGAGGGGGAAAAAAAAAAAAATGTTTAGTTTACGGAGGGAAGCTAGCGTTCGTAACCGGCCGCTGGAGATGAGAGACAAAGACGGTCCTGTGTGGACTTCTCAATCAGGCTCCTCTGTCGCTTCCAGTTCATCACTGGCAAAAAATGAGGTTTTCTTATCAACAAAGGGCTTTTAACTCGGCACCGAAAGCAACTATGGCGACCGTCAGGAGATTTAAAAAAGAAAGGAAAAACATTTAAAAATAGCGAACGCGACAACGTCTGATGTTAAATGAAGACCATGTTTTGGGAAAAAGAGCAGATTTGATTAAAAGCTGGTGCACTCACAAACCGTTTCCCCTTTTTCCAGTGGCACCTGAAGGGGGCGGCATTGCCCCCCCCCCTCTAAAGTTTTTCTCATCTTACCGTCTTCCTCACAATAATATTCAATTATCGTTAAAAAAAACACTTTTAATGTCCCACTCAACCGTTTAGTTCGACATTCTGAGTCTCTACCTCTTCTTGAAAAGAAACGTGACGGAACGGGTTTATAATAAGACCCAGCGGCAGCTTGTATTTGCTGAAGAGCAAGGGGCCGAGGACGGAGCCCTGGGGGACGCCGCTGGGTCAAAGGGGGCCACCGCATAGAATGCATTAACCACGGCTATTGAGAAAGTCCTATTCAATAAGTAGTTGTTTTGTTTTTTTGTTTTAAGTAAGTGCTGTGAGGACCTACTTAACAGAATTATGTAACTTGATGCAACGAAAAGAGTTTAGAATGTTTATAATGTTTATAATGTTTATAATGTTTATAATGGGTCAAACCGTTAAGAGATTCCACTTTTTAAAGTCGGTAGTAACGGCGAGCTAATCGAATTAAATCGGAATATTTCCGTGAAAGTCCGATTTATTTTGTTTTTATATGCTTCATCAGTCAATTTAAACATTTGGAGTCTCCAAGAAACTAAAATAAAACAAAATTAAATAAAATAAAAAATGCAAAAGAACAACTTTTTTTTCCCTCCCCCTCCTTTAGTTTCTTCTTCTTTTTTTTCTCGGTGAGAACATTGAAGGGTAAACAAGCTAATGGAAAGCAGGCTTCGTTCGCTTGGTCCAGCCGCTCATTTTCTCCTGAAGAGCTCCAAGAGAAATCTCCGATTGATTTGTTTTGACTCGGCAGCTTCGCACAGCCGACAGTCAGCCAGGCAGAACTGCAGCTAACCGTTTGTCTCATTAACTGCAGTTTGTATTTTAAAGCAAACCGTGGGGACACTTAATGACTCCACGGACGAGCAAATTACAGAGTTAATATTGCGATCTCTAATTAAACTTTACAAGTGGCTTTAGATTTGGAAACGTCGGTTGAGAGGCGGCGAAATGGATGACGAGGCTCCAGCTCGTCCCACAACTGGCCAATAATCTTATTCGCTTCATTTGGGGCGCTCTTTCTTTTGTGTGTGTGTGTGTATGTGTGTGTGTGTGTGTGTGTGTGTGTGTGTGTGTCTCTGATATTATGCCCAACATCATGAGGCAATTTGGGGTTTTTTTTAATCACCTTTTTTAGCAGTTACAGCCGCCCCGTCGGATTTCCTGCAACAAAACTGTGTAGCGCCATTAGCGCGAGTAATTCCGCACAGCGAGCCTCCAGTTGAGCATGTGATCGGAGGAGATGAAAACAACAGGCTTTACAACGGAAAAACCTGAGCTAATGTCCTCAGTCGTCCCTCCTTGTTGTGGTTGCGTTTTGGAGCAATAACATTCTGTAGACATTATGACATTATTGTGCAGAAAGGGCCCACAGATGGGCGCTAATCACCGGGCTGTGTTGTTCTGGGGAGTGTGTGTGTGTGTGTGTGCGTGTGTGTGTGCGTGTGTGTGATGACATTGAATTTAAGGTGTGTGTTTTTGGCTCCGTAGCATCTCGTATGCAATACATAAACACGAGACAGTCCCTTAAGATTTGCTAAATGGGTCTGGACGAGTGCTGGATCGTTACCACAAGGTCAGCGGTGAGTCATGGAGCTGCTGGCAGACCGCCGAGGCTTGTGCAGCAGCGTCGGGATACTTTGCTACTGTGTCATGGCTGCATTAACCCTCGGATGACCTGCTCAACTGGTTGGTTGAGCACATTTCGAGGCAACGTTTCTTATTGGTTCAACGTGACTGAACCGGGTTTTTAAAATGAGCCAGAGGCAGCATGTATACGTTAAAGTCAAAGGGGCCAAGGATAGGGCCATGAGGAGCACCCAAGGCCAAAGGGGCTACCGAGAATGAGGCGTTAACCATGGCTTTTAAGAAAGTCTTATTCCATAAATAAGATTTTTTTAGAGGATTTACTTATCAAAAATGTGTACCAACAAAAAAAAAACAGTTTTAAGCTAATTTATCTCAAATGGACCATTTATCCCGAAAAACCAAATTTTCATCATAATAAGTCTAAGTTAACCATTATTTTCACCAAAACATGCCTGACCTGACAATTTGTCATATTTATGAAACACTTAAAGCATCAAAGGTATCAAATCAAACAAAAATGCCCCCAAATAAATCAAAAAAATGCTAAAAACACATTTTTCCATTGCTTTTATTTATTTTTTCCTGGTTAAGACATTAAAGTGTTTCAAGAGACGTCAAGGTTGAGTTTTTTCAAGCACTCTCGCATGTGTACACCTACACAACACACTTCTTACGGACAACCCCGCGACAACAATGAAGCGTATCTCTACACCTTTACCCGGCGCCCCGTGTTGCGCAACACGCCGGCTCACCTCTTCGTTAAGACCCGCTCAGCGTTTCAGTCCAGCACAGAAGTATAACAAGCAGATCCACACAGCAGGTCAGATATTGAAAATCATGCACTTAAAGAGAAGGAGGAGAAGGAAAAAAAAGAGGCAAACAGAGAGAATTCCCGTCGGGTTTGAAACCTTGTCTTATATAAACGAAGCCAGGGCCGGGGCGATATCTGATAAAATAGATCAAAATTACATTATTGGCTTTTATAGCCCACTGAAAACATAGCCCAAAGGTATGCTATTTGGCAGAGAGCGGCTCGTAATATGTCTAGGAATTGTTACCATCTGGCTTGACTGCGGGGAACGCTCCTCTCTTAAAAACCTCAAAGTTAAAATGATACAAGTAAAACCCAGTATTCATAACCAGGTTGGCTTTTTACGGACGCCTGTCCGCATCGATTTGGCTCGGCGCTGTCTTGAAGATAACTCGTGCCGTTTGGAAGTCGGATTCTTTTTTCTCCTTATAAAAACCGGGTTCCACCTTTTTCTCTCTAATGTTACGGCATGTGAATAATATTTGAAACGAAGCGAGGCCCGACTCTGAGAGGGGTTCAGAGAGAATATGGAGGTTTTTTCACGCAAAGCAGTTTGGATTTAGAAAAGCTGGAAGGTAAATTATCAAACCCTGTTTTTGTTACCTACCTACTGTTTGCTGTAAACAAACCGGACCCTCTGCTAAGGGGAATGTTCCCTGAAAAGTCCCCAATCCTGATTAAACTCCTTAAATTACATTTACGATTTCATTTACTTTTCACCATCTACGTACTTCCATATATATTAAAAAAATGAATTTACGTTTTTTCTCTCCCATCTAACTTATTAAATGTGAAGTTATGTCCAAAAAAAGTGTTTTTTTTGGAAAGAAATTCTCCCTGATCAGTAAAATATGACTAAGATAGATCTCCTTGAGTCATAGTCGTCAAATTTGGACTAAATCGGACCAACAGTTGAGAAATTATGGCCAGAAAAATGTTTTTTCTGCCACTAAACTCGCTTTAATGTCAGAAATATACAACCGGCATTTGCCAAAATCAATCCAGTTCTTCCTCACACTAAGGTCTATGTGGGTATAAAGTTTGAAAATGATCCCTGTAATATTTTTCGACGTATGTCAGAAAAACTGTGTGTTTCGTTAAAAAAAAAAAAAAAAGCTCCCCCTAGTGAGTAAAATTTGAACTACTATAGAAAAATATGATATTTGTAAGATAGATCTCCTCCAGTCGATTAATGTACTCCAAATTTGGACTTAATTGAACCAAAGGTTAGGATCATATGTCAGAAAAAACTAATATCAGAGTAATGAGGAATTCTCGAATCAATCCAGTTCTTCCTCACACTAGGGTCTATGTAGGTATAAAATTTTAAAAAATGATCACTAGTTGCGATGAGGATTCCACAATAGACCCGACTTCTTCGGGGATAAAACCACAGGTTTATTTACAGTTTTATTACTTTAATATTAAGCTAGCATACATCTTGAGAGCTCACATTTGTAAAATCAAACCAACCTTCATCGATTTACTTTAGCGGTAGAGTCCAAAAGTTCTTCAAGAGTTCAGGCCTCGTAAATAGACAAACTCTCCGTGCCCCAAACTCCACAATGAAGACCACTGCTGACCCCAGAACTATCTTCATAAGCTGCAGAAGTCGATGGAGTGATGAAACCAGCTTGTGGAGCGGTCCAAACGGTGACGCCCGCCGGTGTCGGCGTGAAGCTCTGGGGCTGGTTCTCTTCCTCCTCACGTACTGGAAACCTGCAGCATGAACAGGATGAGATGAATTCCATCAAGTCTGAGGACACCCTAAGAGAAAAAACATCTTGTCATCACTGAGGAGGATGAGGTTGGGCGGCACTTGACGTTCCAAACTGGAGGAGTGGGCTAAGATTCCTGCAGGACGAAGGCAGAAGCTGGCGTCTGGTTTTACTCTGGATCAGGTCTGCAGAAGGTCCTTACAGCAAATAAATCCAGTATGAGTGAATATGCTGGAGATGCTCGACCTTCAGGGGTTAAAACATCCTGTGACTGAAGCATTCTGGGTTACATTTGGAAAAAATCCTTGTAAAAATGTTCTTGTCATGAGCGGGTCGTTACGACGGAGGCGGAATGATTCTGCTGCCAGCTGCAGACGGACATTTCATTTTTTGGTTTTGTTTGGGGGTGGGGGGTGGGGGGCTGTTATGTTACAAAACTATGATCAACAACAGATTCAGACAAACAGAATTTTAAAAAAGAAAAATTCAGTGTGCAATAAAAACAAACCCTTTATATGCAGTATATATGTAGAATATTAACATACGTCTTATATATTTTATACCTCCTTTTGTCTCTACTGATCATATTTATGTTTATTTTTTGCTCTTGTTTCCGACTATCGTTTCGCCCTACTTTACTAAATGTCCCTGTTGTGTTACAAATAAAGTTATTCCTTATCTTATCTTATATTGTTTTACCTTTACTTATCTTATTCCATCTCGTCTTATCTCATCATATCATATCGTATCATATCGAATCTTATCTCATCTCATCTTTAGCTTAGCTTATTTTATTCTATTTTATCTTATCCAATCTAATTTAATCTAATGTAATGTAATCTAGTCTGGTCTAGTCTTGTCTTATCTTATCTTTTCTCGTCTCGACTCATTTTATCTTATTTCATCTCATCTAATCTTATCTTATTTTATCTTATCTAGTTTAGTCTAGTCTAGTCTAGTCTAGTTTATACTAGTCTAGTCTAGTCTAGTTTATACTAGTCTAGTCTAGTCTAGTGTAGTCTAGTCTAGTTTAGTCTAGTCTAGTGTATTCTAGTCTAGTCTAGTTTATACTAGTCTAGTCTAGTTTAGTCTAGTCTAGGGTAGTCTAGTCTATTCTAGTTTAGTCTATTCTAGTTTAGTCTAGTCTAGTCTAGTTTAGTCTTGTTTAGTCTATTCTAATCTAGTAGTCTAGTCTAGTTATTATTATTATTATTATTAGTCTAGTCTAGTTCGGTCTAGTCTAGTCTTGTCTAGTTTAGTCTAGTCTAGTCTAGTTTGGTCTAGTCTAGTGTAGTCTAGTCTAGTCTAGTTTGGTCTAGTCTAGTTTAGTCTAGTCTAGTCTAGTCTAGTTTGGTCTAGTCTAGTGTAGTCTAGTCTAGTATAGTCTAGTCTAGACTAGTTTAGTCTAGTCTAGTCTAGTCTAGTTTGGTCTAGTCTAGTGTAGTCTAGTCTAGTCTAGTTTGGTCTAGTCTAGTCTAGTCTAGTTTGGTCTAGTCTAGTGTAGTCTAGTCTAGTCTAGTTTGGTCTAGTCTAGTGTAGTCTAGTCTAGTCTAGTTTGGTCTAGTCTAGTGTAGTCTAGTCTAGTCTAGTTTAGTCTAGTCTAATCGTATCTTAAAAATCTGCATGGTTGGTTGATTTTACCAATAAATCCTTCCATAAACACAAACAAACACTTTACAACTCCTGCGTCTGGAAGGGAAAACTTTCTCCCCCCTGACATTTTAAAGCTCCTTTCGGAGCTCCGCCCCTCTAATGGCGCTCCTGTACACAGTTTGAGCCGCCATTAGCCTATTATGAGATTACATTGTCAATGTGCTCACAGTCCTGACCATTACAGTAAGTGCTGCGGTAATTTTCTGCATTAAATGGGCTCTTTGTGCGCCGTGTTCTCCTACATTTCAGCGGCCTGTCATTGCTTGGAAGAGGTCGCTCTGGCGTGGAGTCCGGTCGGTTCTGGTGCGCTGGAGGCGGCGAGTAAATACAGTTTATTTGCTGCGTGGAGGAGCATCAGGACCGTTTAATCCGGAGCTACGCCATCATTTCAGAATCGAAGTGACGAGGAGCGGCAGAGAGCAGGAATCCCCTGTGTGTGTGTGTGTGTGTGTGTGTGTGTGTGTGTGTGTGTGTGCGTGTGTGTGTGTGTGTGTACGCGTGTGTGTGTGTGTGTGTGTGTGTGTGTGTGTGTGTGTGAGTGCTGAGGCCTATGGCATATGAAACATGAGTCCCTCTTTAGCAGTGTGAACCATGGGGGGGGGGGGGCGGCGGTCTGTTTCTCAATGCCTCCTTGACCTGTCACTATTGATGATGTGTGTGTGTGCATGTGAGAGTGTGTTCTGTGTATTTGTGTGAGTGTGTGAGAATCCAGCAGACATCTACAGGGGGACAGCCTGCCGATATTCTCTCATGCCACCACCGACATCCAGCCCCCCCCCCCCCCCCCCCCTCTCGGCCTCCTCGCCGCCCCTCTCCTGGCGCCCCGGTATGAGAGAGAAAGCTGTTGTTAATAAAAAAGTTTTCAAAGAATGGGATGAAAAGGGAGGTGAAATTGAGCGGCCCTGGCTGTATTATTTCTTCTCCGTATGGGAGCTGGCCTCTCGCGGTCTCTCCGACGCTCTCGGACCGGGAGGGGGTCGCTGGCTCGGTGACCATTACTGCCCCGGGGCCAAAGCAAATGATTTGCCTCTCTGAGGCTTCAAAGGGGAGCAATTACACTTAAGTAACCAAATGAAAAGATAGCCCAGCTTGGCAGCAGTTTGGGGGGAAACAGAGGAGGCCTTTGAGGGGAAGAGGCACCACACCTCAGGAGTAATATGTAACAGCTCGTATCACGGAGGGGGGAAGAAGAAGAAGAAGAAGAAGAAGAAGAAGAAGAAGAGGAGGAGGAAAACAAACAACAGAATATTCAGCCACTGAATTCCAGAGGGAAAAGGTGGTGAAATCCGCCCAAACCCAAACAACATGATTTAGATTGGTTCACCCATCCGGCTCATGGCTCTCTAAGCAGTTGTGGCCGTGTAGAAATTCAAACCCAACCACTCACCGCGTTGGCCTGCGTGTCGCGTAAACACATGGCGAACGCGATATTACATGTACTGTGGCAAAGAGGGGAGAAATCACATGTTATTGCCAGCCCCCCGGAATCTACCGACAACTCCAACAAACTCTCTCACGCCTTGATTCCACCGGGAGCGCCGCGGTTGCGTTCCGGTGACGCCGCGGTTTCGCTGCGTCTTTGTCCACACGGGACGCGTCTCAGAATCGCCATGCGTGCTTTGTTTCTGCTGGTTTGTGGATTTAAATGGGCTCTGAAGATTGAAAGCTACTGAAATTGAAATCCTTTTCCATAGTAGATTAGATGGTAGTAGTCGATATGCTCACCTTCCACGCCACAAACTCCTGCCCCCAAACTCCACCCCTTCCCCTTCTGCTGTTGTCTTGGATCTGTGGTGACTTGTTGATGCTCTGACCGACCACTGACTTTCTAGCATGACGTAAATCGTGACGTAATGTTGAGTACGATCTGGAGTATCGTGTATTTATTTTGAAATCTGACCGGCGTCTCTGCGTCGATCTGCTCAGTTGAAATTGACGCGTCATCCAAAAATAGACCGGGTTTGTATTTAGAGCGGTGACGAGTTTGTAGCCGCTGCTGGGACGTGCCGCGGCGCGTCTGGTGGAATCAGACACATTGTTTTGAATGGCAGCGATTGGGGGGGGCGACCACGGTGCAGCAAGAACGCAACGCAACACTTCCAGTGGAATCAAACCTTTAGCGTCGCTCAGATGCACTATAGCAACGCGTCTCCTGTACCTTCCACTTCAGTGTCTCTGTTTAGCCCACTGAGCCCCCAGCTCCACCATCAAAGGGACATCAAAGGCATCAAAGAAACCCTTGAAGCTGAGCCTCCTGTTCCACTCCCAAAGAAACATCAAAGGAATCAAAGGAAAAAAGGTAAGAATTGTCACATTGTGACATCATCACTCAAAATGGCTTGTTATTTTCTATTAAAAGGCTGTGAAGGATGTATCGACACAAACATCCTCTAGGATGTACATTTGTGGATAGATTTTTCCGTATTTCTGCTCACGAAAAAAACGACGAATAAGCAAAACAAACGCACAGGAGTGAAAAAACACAACATCCTTACGTACGATTTAAAACAAGAAGCTGACCTGTCTTACATCCGTGTGGGCATGAGACGCTGCTACTGAAACAAGACATAAATCTTCACCTGGCGGTATTCAAGAACGCGTTTAACACACTGAATAACATTAATTGCAATCCTCAGAACCATCAATTGTGATTCTGTGAGGGGCGAACATAAAGTCGGCCGCTCCCCTCTGATGGATGAGTTGAAAAAAGGCCCCATTGAGTGAAGTGGAGACTGGGAGTTTGGTCGGGGGGCTCACCTGTGGAGAGGAGTCTATGGCCGCATAGAAGGCCCAACAGCTGCCGGGGTTGTAAGTCTAGGCACCTAGCGGAGCTGCAGAATGGGAAATGCAAGACCCTCTTTCAATGCAGCGCCACTTAGTAACAGAAGGCATGTGCCAAACTCGCGGAATGAGAATGAAAACTCCCCCTTCGGAGTTCACTAAATATCACCAGCAACTCTTTTTATCCTCTCACCCACTCCCTCTCTCTCTCCCCCCCTCAACCCCAACACCCCCCCTCACCCTCCCTCTCCTTTAGTCTATTATAATTCCTCCATAAAAGAACAATGGTTGACTGAAAGACCCCCAAACCACGGAGATATACCAACAATCGACAGGGAGAAGAAAAAGGGGGGACTAAGCTGAAGTGTGGAAGCCATCAATTACTGAAGGCCTAAAGTTAACATCCCAGCAGGATACCTGCATTAGAATGCAGATATGGCCGGGCCGCGGGCAGCAGATGCCTAGCGGAGCGGTCAAAAGAGCAGCCTGAGCCGAGGAGAGGACATGTGCGGTGTGGGAGTCTCTCTTCTGCGCCTGCAACATACAGAAGAATAGAAAATTGCACTGAATGATGATTGTAGTCGCGGCTGAAAAGAGCCTTTGTGTGGAACTAACTGGAATAATGGCTTTTGAAATGAGACAAACAACCGACATCTCATAATGGATCTGGCACACCAGCGGCCCCATCGCTTACGGATCGGAGGACCGCTGCTGCAACAAGTGGTCAACCGTCGGTCGGTGATTCCGCCGCACGCTCTGCCTTAACGGGATTTCCCCCCCCCTCCTCGCCACATCTCTCTTTCCTGGCTGCCCAGCAAGACTCGGCCCTCTGGGCTTCCTCGCGCCGCTAATTTACTCTCTCGCCTGCAGGCTCTACCTTCCCCGTCAGAACAGTGCAATTGTATTTTCAGGCTCATTAAGCAGCAGCACAGGAAAAGGGCAGCTCTTATACCCCCCCCCCCCCCCCCCCCCCCCCACGACCTCCCACCACCCCCTTCTACTTTTCCCGTCAACGCTCTGTTCAGCGGGAGAGAAAGGGGAGATGAAAGGTTGGATGAAGAAATGCAGAAGTGTTGAATTATAATTGGGAGGCGCAATTAAGTTGTTTGTGTTTGTACCACATCAGACTGTTGATGAAGTCCGAGATGAGGAGGAGGAGGAGGAGGAGGAGGAGATGGAGGAGTTGGGCACGGAGTCTCAAACCTCTGAGAACCAATCCGGGTGCTCGATCCTAGCCCCATTCAGGATCAAGCCATGCTTGTTTATTTGAAAGAGGCCAGCATTTCTTAACTTCCCACCCTCTCTATTGTTCCGCTTCTCACGGGGAGGACTTTGAAATTGTAATCTCAGGATATTCAAACGCACGCATTTGTTCTGACCTCCGCTCCCTGCAATAACATTAGTACGATCAGAGAGGCATCACAAAGCTCCGCCCTTTAAAGGCTTTGATTTGACCTTTTTTTGCATTAGAAAAACATTTTTATGACGTGTTCGATTAACTAATGAGGGATGGAACTGATTTAAGGTTTCATTAAAGAAAGTGGAAGCCTGAGTTACGAACGTTCCGCTACAAATATTGAGAAACGTTTGTTCTGGAAAATGACCAGGTTATCCGTAAGAAGTCGGTTATTACGTCTCCGAAAAAAGTCGGCGTTATTATGGAATGATCATCGCCGATCCATCGCAGATTTTTTGTGTTGACGTCATAACTCAAAAACTATTTCATGGAGGAATTTCAAACTTTATGTCTACATAGAAATTAGTGCGAGGAAGAACTGGAGTGATTTGGGGAAAGGTTGGTTTTATATTTCTGAAATTAGGGGGAGCTTTATTTACAAACATTTATTTTTTTGGCCATAATTTCTCAACTGCTGGTCCTAGTTAGTCCAAATTTCTTGCATATGAATCGACTCAAGGAGACCTATCTTATTTTTTGTCATATTTTACTCTCACAGTTCATATTTTACCAACTAGGCGGAGCTTTTTACTTAAAATTCTGTGGGAATAACTTCACATTTAGCACCATGGGTGATTGGGCCTTCTGTTCTGCTGCCCCTCGTCTGTGGAATGCCCTCCCTGACCATCTGAGGGCTCCACAGACGACTGACACATTTAAAAAAGGACTTAAAACTTTCCTTTTTAGCAGAACCTAAAACTTTAATTAACATTGCTGCTTTTTGGTCTGGTTTTTATATAGTTATTATTTTATTTTTTTATTGATGCTTTTATCTGCTTTCACTTTGTAGCACTTTGAGATTTGATCCAAATGTAAATTGCGTTCTAAATTAAATGTGTTATTATTATTATTATTATTATTATTACATTTAATTTAAGGAGTTCAGTGAGGAGGATTGCTTGAACAAGTTTTATTTTTGAGACTTTCCGGGGTGAGACCTTGCTAACAGCGACGACAACATAAGTCTAGTTAACTATTATAATTCAGCAATTCATGTTGTGGAAATATAAGTTTTCTATAATAAAGCTTGTAAAAAATAACTTTTGTGACTTCAAACTTGTATAATCTACTGATTAAACAATTATGCTTTATTTTTTTTCCCATTACGGAAAAATTGAGCGTATAAAATAAATCAACATATTTATTTTATTATTTAGGTGAATATGTTGAATTTACAATCATTTATCTTGATGTTTTACGACGTCAGTTTTATTAATTTAATAATGAAGTAAAACAGAACGAAGAAAATCGGTTTTACGTTTAAATACTAGCTAATACATTATTATGACCTGGCCACTCAAAAAAGATCATTTCACTACAATATACACATACCGGCCATAACGTTACAACCGTTGTTATTTGAAACCAAGAGTAACGATGATTATCTCGTTACAATGACACCCATCAGTGGGACATGTTAGACGACAAGTGAACATTTTGTCCTGAAAGTTGGAAGAGGTAAAAAAAAAAAGGCAGAAGTTAGGATTTGAGTGGCTTTGACAAGGGCCAGTTTATGATGGCTACAGGAGGGGGGGTCAGAGCGTTTACAGAACAGCGGGTCATGTTTGGTATCCCTGTTCTGAAGTGGTTAGTAGGTCTACCTACACACTAAAGGAGTCCAAGGTCAACTGGTGATCCGGAGAAAGGGGTCATGGGTCCCTATGGCTCATTGATCATGGAGAGTAAAAGGTAACCTGTGTTTTCTAATCCCACAGAAGAGCTGCTGTAGCACAAATGGTGAATAAAACAGATATAACACAAAAACATGTTACGACATTTTTGATTAGCCGTGGTAGCTTCGCTGAACGTCATGCGTTCACGTGACTAAGAATGAATCTTAAGTCAATATCGCGAAAAAACAACAAAGAAACTTCCTAACATGCACACAAACCAACCCAAAGCTGTTTATACCTGCTGAAAACTCTTAAGCAGACGTTGTAATATATTTTCTTTGTGACGTTCTGATCGTTGTTAACACGTTACCATGGTGACGACTGAAGACAGTATGCGTGATGGCGGCTGAGAGTATCTCTAAGCAGGTATGAAACACCATGTTCGGGCTTGTTAACTTCATTTGTTGTTTTCGCGATGATCATTAAAGTTTTAAAGTCACATGACTGCCTTATCCGGAAGCTACCCCGGCTAATCAAAATATCATGACACGTTTTCGCATGATGTCTGTTTTGTTCGCTGAATGAAGCAGTAAGAAGGTGCATCGCCTTTAAATGTCCTTCGTTAACACGTCTTGTGGCTTTTGCAGATTCTTCTTCTTAATGTGTTGCGTTTGCCCCCCGACGGCGGCCGTAGAATACGATTATGGCGACATTCTTCCGTATGCAAATGCGGCCCACAGTCTTCGACATACCTCGCCATCTCCCTCGATCTGTGGATTTGCCACAAGAATGTGGATTTCTATGGCTGACAACAGGCCAGACTAAATTACCAACTGCCTCGTCACCACTTGTGTTTTTATCCTCTAAAAGCCACTCCGCTGCCAAACTCTGCTGGACGCAAGGGGCCGGGAGAATCCCTCTCCGAGCTGTTTTCACGAAGCTTGAGATGTTATCGTAACGGGTAATCATGAATGTGAAATCCACCGCTGCAGCTGTAAGAAATGAACCATGTTGTGTCGAGGCTTGTGCTCAGAACAGCAGCTGAGAAGCTCTTTGCCCCGGTTCTTGTCTCACAGTCCAAAAGAGAAGCAATGATGAAGGTAATTTGCTTCCATCGTTTCTGCACGGCAGGAATATTCCCCTCATTACAGAGTCTTCAAACACAGAGGGCTCTTGTGCCGCAAGAGGAAGTGGCTTGGGCAGAAAATGTCAAACCAGCGTTTAAGTGCAAAATTGGAGCCGGTCTGATGTGGACTGAATCAACTTGTTAAGTTAAATGAAAGGTCAAGATATTTTTTTTCCACATTGGTGACTAAACCTAAACTGCTGGGATATGGAGCGTGACACGGCGGTCACCTGATGTTCGGCAGGCGCATGACTCAAAGTGGCAGAAACATCTGAGCGCTTGTGGCCAACGGCTTTCTCCAAGTTTAGCATTACGTCCCGCCGTCCTTCTGCTGGCTGCCGATCTCAGATATGCGTTGTCGCAGAGGGGAACCCTTCAGGGCCTTCTAGGCCTTTAGAGGAAGCGAAACAACAATTTTGGTCTCATTTTCTTTCAGCTTCGCACCAAAAGGGAAAGGGTTACCCTCCTGAAAACATCAAAACAGATTCATCCAATCCCATTTTTTGGGGGATTGCTGTTGCTAGGCAGAGAAAAGGTTAGAACCGGCTCTCCGATTGGCTACAACTTCAACACCTGGAAGAGAAGGCCATTGGCTTCTGTGTTCGTTTGGAAAGGGACAGGTGAATTAACCAAAGCAGGCCAATGCTTCTAATCAAAAAGTAGTTTGATTACAAGCATGGGCGAGTTCGGAAGTTGGCCAGTATTATGTATGAGGAGCGCGCTTCGTTCATAACCTCTGCTCCTGCTGAGCGCTCATTTTCAACAAGTTAAAAATGATCAGAGAAATAGGACCTCCATGCCGATGGAAAATAAATTGAAACGTACCGCCGTCCCCTACCACTGTGTTATGGAACTATTTTGTAAAGACAGAAAGGAGGACAGACTTTGTCTCCACATGAGGAAGAGCTTAATTTTGAAGTATATAGTAGATTAATTCACGTATGTTTATGCCTGCAGCTTGGCTGGAATCCTACTTACATTTTGCTTTCTCTATGATTTCATGAGTAAATGAGACTCTATTAGTTAGTAATGAGAGTTAATGTGAGATAAGTGACATCTATAAGTGATGTCATTCTGTGTAATAGTTCAGTATTTGATGTCCTGTACATGACAGCAAACAAGGTAATTGTACGCATTAAGAGATTTGTATGCCTTAAGTTTTTATTTCGTATAGATGACAGGTTTTTACACAAGGTATACAGAACCATGATCCACTGACCCGACACTGAGTCCGGGTCAGGAAGTCTCAGCCCGTTACTAAGAGTTAGCTTGTTATTGTAAGGCAACACGTCTCCTGCTGGAAAACCCTTGAAATGATCGCAGAATGCGTTCAGATGATCCGTATTCCAGTTCGCATTCTTTTTTCTTCCTGATATTGCCGGTAATCCAGAGCTGTCACTTTCTGCCACAAGTTAGGATCCGCCCACAAAATACGTCAGCGCTGTTTACTAAAAAGCCAAACGGGAGAATAGCGATGAAGGCCCAGGTTGAAAACCGACGGCGTCCCAATGCGCTGTCATATTGGCGAGAGTCCTTCTTGTTGAGGCCTGAAGGTACCGGTCTGGAGTTCCACAGTCTTCCTCTCTCCACTAGATGATCTGAGTGTTACTCCGGGGGCCGTCCCGCATCAGGGAATTCACGCACAGTGTTGATGGAGGACAGACACCAGCTTACATGTCATCCCTTGACATCCACCTGAAACGTCCACTCTCGTTTGGATCGTTGCTTGTCCAAGAAGGCAGACGTCTTATTCCAGAAACGCGCTCAACGAATTGTCCTCCCACTTGGCCTTTTGCACCTCGTGAACCGGGCTAAGTGGTTTCATCGACGCACGAGAGTCCCGAAAACGACCCTCGCACAGCCATGAGAGAAAGTTTCATTTCTGGTGTCAGCTGAGGGGAACGAGCTCCCCGCTGAGCTCACGCCGGCCTTGAAGGACGGATCTGCTTTCAAGCTCGCTAACACCTTCTGACACAGTTCACTAGCCTGCATGCTGTTACAGAAATGTCTTCTGAGGTGGGGGGGAGGTTGGGAGCGGGCTGAAGGTAAACACACTCGGCCCAAACACCAGGGGAGGAAAGGTAAGTGTACGTCTCCATAGAGTTATCTCTGAGTGTACCTGTATCGGATGGATCTCCGCGGGCCCACTCTCATTCCCCTCTTGCACGACACAGTGGAGATTAGATTGGGCCGAGGGAAGGGTACAGCGTCTCTGGGATTTAAACACGAACCAGCTGGATGACCGGAGGCCCTCGGTGTGTGAGGAGACAGAGGGCCCGTTTTGTCAGATAGAAAATGAAAGAGTGGGGCCGACATACTAAAGCTGATGAGGGGCGAACGGTTCCCGTAAACCGGGCTTACGCTGTACGACTTTAGGCTCGTGTCGGTTTTATTTCAAATCAAACTCTACCAATCAAACGTTTTGCGGGAGCTCGCTATTGGTGTGCTCACACTGAACGACCCGTCCGGCTCCCGCAGCCTGTTGAGACTATTTACGTTTGTCGATAAAGATTTTTTTGAAAGGCAGAAACAATGTTTGGTTATTAGCAAGATGCTAACAGGACAAAAAAACGATGTCTTGATTTTTTTTTTTTACCGAAACTTCTTTTTATTTTTAAAAAGTCGCCGGTGTACTTGGACTGGTAGGTGTCTATAACGCCGTGGACAGTATGGCTGGTCTATTTAGCAGAGAGAATTGTGGGTAAGCGAGCTACGTTTGACTGTATAGAGCGTAACTTTACTGAAACTTTATAGCTAGCACCGATCTGACAGCTGCGAACATTTTCTTATTCGTCCTTTATTAGCCACAAACTGCACTTTCTACTTTATGACTAATTATTACTTAATATTTTTATTATTACAACACGTCGTGTCGCCACGGCAACTCAGACGCTCCGCCCCTTTCCACAGGCGCGGTGAGAAAAGAAGGCGCTGACGTCAGACAATCGAGTCCAGACCCTGCCAACATTTCCGACACGCCAGAAAACCTTTGGATCGTCCGACAGCTATAGGGGGGCTGCTTATCGGCCGTCGTCACCCCGCCTACACTTCGACACAAACGACAAAGAACCGAACGGCTGATTTGGGATTTGAGATGGAATGAGGGTGAACTTTTCATGAGACGTCATCTTTGACTTCTGGAAAATTACTTATTCACTCGCATCGGCACTTATCAAAGCTTCTGTGAGGAACTTTTCCGCTTAGTGCCTCATTTATTTTTTGAATATTTATACTTATTTCTGTATGTTAATGTTTACTTCAAATAAATTTCATCATTATCTCTCTTCCTTATTAGCAAATGTGTCATTTCCTGTTTAAACAACGTTTAAAAAGCAGAGGTTTTTTTGTACTCACATTTACAGTAATATTTATGAACCTAGGAAATATATGTTTAATGAATCGTCTAAATATTACATATAAATATAAATATTATTTCTAAACATAAAATCCAAATCTAAATGCAAATATTTTATCCAAATATTTTATCTAAATCTATGTGTAAATAATCTAAATATTGTTTATAATTGTAAATTTAAATGTTTAAAATATTTAGAACAAAATATTTTTCTAAAATGCAAATTTACCAGCCCAGCAAGCGTTTGGTTGCTCTTAAAGATCCGTTTTAATGTGAAAGGGACATTTCTTCTCCGGTGGAAATGCTCCGAATCGGTTCCAGGTGAAGCTCTGGCCCAGAACCAGCTCAGAAACCGGCTTGTTTTGAAAAATGGGGCCGTATTTACCGCTGATAGAAGTGGTTTTCTTCATTGAGCTTTTATTTTGGTACTTCTGCTGAAATTTGTGTTTGAGCGAAAATATTTAGGTTCATTCTAAATCTTTAGATCTTTGATTTAACATTTATATTTAATGCTGAAATTTTCATTTAGATGTAGCATTTATATTAAATATTTACCTTTAGTTGTAAAAATAGTATTTAATATTTTCATTAATACTTAACATTTATATTTAATGTTTACATTTAAATTTATTTATAACATTTATATTTAATATTTACAGTAAAATTAGGATGAAACAATTATATTCAATGTTTACATTTGCATTTACATTTACATTTAACATTCACATTTAATATTTACATTTATATTTAGATGCAACATTTATATTTAATATTTAAAGTTTTTTATAACATTTATATTTAATGTTTACATTAACATTAAAATTTAAGATGTAAAATTTATATTTGATATTTACATCTAGATTTAACATTTATATTCAATATTTACATTTAGATTAAGCATTTAGATTTAATATTTAGATTTATATTTAACATTTATATTTAATATTTACATTAAGATATAACATTTATATTTAATATTTACATTTAGACTTAACATTTATATTAAATATTTAGATTTAGATTTAACATTTAGATTTAACATTTAGATTTAATATTTACATTTCGGTTTGACATTTATATTTAATATTTACATTTATATTTAACATTTATATTTAACATTTATATTTAACATTTACATTTAGATATAACATTTATATTTAATATTTACATTTAGATATAACATTTAGATTTAATATTTACATTTATATTTAACATTTATATTTAATATTTACATTTTGATATAACATTTAGATTTAATACTTAAACGCAGCCATGAATGAGCCATAAGTCAGGATTCTTCTTGCGCAAGATCCAAACCTGGATAAGCAGAAAGAAGAACAAGATATATATTTAGTATTTAATATTGAGACATTTTATTTAACATATACTTCATAGGAAGGTAAATCTGACTATGTTCATAAATATTATTGTAAATGTTATGAAAAAAAGCGACTTTAAGCTTTTAAGCTACTTTGCTTGGAACTAAATTAGGCAAAAAATTACAAAAAATCAACGTGTTCTACTTTAGAAAAGTCGCAACATTTAATACATTGCGTGAAAAAAAATCCTTTTTTAGTCCACCATCAGGCAAAAGTGGTCTCACATGTATTTTTATTCTAATTTGAGGTTTATTTCCATTATGGTTTGTTACATGTCTTTTTTAGTTCCATGTTTTTTTAGTTCCAACGAGTATCATCAAACATCAGTGACTAAGAACTCAGCCTTCGCCTGGTGACTAAAGAGGGTCATAGAAGAAGACTTACGGCGTCTGTGAAGGTCGTGAGCAGCGCCAGTTATCATGAAGTTTAAATAAATGCATGTCTCCTGCTAAAAAGCGATGATTTCGGTGCTTTAGGGAAATAATCGGCCATAAATTCATATGATTAGCTGCAACTCAACCAACAACATCAGCGAGAAACGGCAATGAATGCAACAGGATCAGACCCAAGACTTCTGCCGAGACCAACAAAAGTAAGATTCCTATCTGTATGCGACACTTGTGTTACGATCTGTCGGATCTGTTTCTAACTTTTTTCATATTTCATATATATATCCCAAACAGGAAGCCTAACTCTGATTAAAGTTTAATGCAAAACTAGACTCAGAGTTCACTTCTTTTGGGCAACGCCCACTCCTCCAACGAGTTTCATGGTGATCAGTCGAGCGTTTTTAACCCCTTTGATGTTCTGCTCGGCATTTTTTGAATCTCTCTTTCTTATTAACAAGCGTGACTGAACCTGTTTACAATTCGGCCCAGTAACAGCAGGTAGATGCTAAAGAGTAAGGGGGCTAAGGATGGAGCCCTGAGGGACACCACAGGTCAAAGGGGCCACAGAGGAGGAGGCGTAAACCTGAGGTACAGAGGATATTTAAGAATGTGAGGACTCACTAAAACAAAATCATGTGACTTGATGCAACCAATAAAAGTGAATTATTTACTAAAAGAATTAAATAAAATACTTTTCATTCTTTCATATCATTGACAACTTTTGGAGAATAAAAGTATGTGTCTTAAACTGGCTACATGCAGTTTAAAAAAAATTAAAAAATACAAACTCAATGTTACAATTTTGCGTTAAACGTCTTTAATTTCCTCACCGAGAAAAAAAAAATATTTAAAAATAATTTTTTTCGGCATATTTACATTTCTTAGGGGCATTTAGGAATTAAGCTTATTTTTAAACAGTAAGAAGAAAAAGCTGATTATTTAATGATGACATTCTGCATTTTTTGGGGAAAATAGTGAACTTTAATGAGATTAGCTCAATCTTATGGTAAAGCATGTTTTTAGAAAACTATTTGAGCCTTATTAGACATTTTTGGGTTGCATAAAGTTATAATTTTGTTTATTATATCCTCACATGCTTTAATATGCTAAAAAAAAATAAAAATAGCTGACCTGTGGCGTCCCCCAGGGCTCCTTCGTTGGCCCCTTTACTCTTTAGCCTAGAAACGCTGCCACTGAATCGTATTATAAACAGGTTCAGTCAAATTTATCAACCAAACGGTTGATTGGGATATTAAAGGGTTTAAATAAAAGGTTTTTATCATGTATCAGTAGCGAAGTTAACACTAATCACACACACTCACACAAAGTTTCATGAAAATCCGAGTATTATAATTCTCCTTACAGTCAAAATAAAATAAAAAACTAAACCTATCCTGACCCATACTTGCTCCATTTAAATAAAACTTTTAATTGACCAGAGACTAATGTAGATCCCTGGTGTTGATACTTTACTTTTAATTAAAGACAAAGAATAGTGACTACATTAACCTGTGATCACCAGCATCCCTGCTCCTCCAGGGCTGAACCCCCTGAGAAAAGTTCCCACGGTTCTTTCAATTAAGGTCCCATTAGTACGGAAGAGGATTAGGGCCACATATGGTTACGTTAAAAAAAATAATGATCTGACTTTAAACACAGAATTCTGACTTTATTCTCAGAATTCTGACTTTAAACTCAGAATTAGTCAACAGGATTTTCTTTTTTTTGTCTTTTTTTTTTTTTTAAGTCTGATGTTAAAGTAAGAATTCTCAGTTTAAAGTCAGAATTCTCAGTTTAAAGTCAGACTTCTGTGTTAAAAGTCAGAAGTCTGACTTTTTTTTAATCAGAAATCTTACTTTAGATCAGATTTCTGACTTTAAACTGGGATGGGGGGCGATGTGATATTATTATTATTTTTGAGTCTGATCTTAAAGTTAGAATTCTGAGTTCAAACAGAGAATTCTGGGAACAAAGCCAGAATATAAATGTTTTTGGAATTCTGATCTTAAGGTTAGAATTCTGAGTTTCAAGTCAGAATCTTGATATTAAAGTTCGAATTCTGCATTTCAAAGCCAGAATTCTGACTTTAACATCACTCTAATCTCAGAATTCTCTCTTTAAACTCAGAATTGGGCAATATAATTTTATTTATCTTAATCCTGACTCTGTACTCAGAATTCTGATATGAAAGTCAGACTGACTGTCTCCAAGAATTTGAATTTCCCAGAATCCCTTCTCCATACGTGGCCCCGATCCTCTTCCGGGGTTCCACCGCCGGGTTTTGCTCATGACACGAACTTGGGTAACTGCTCACCTGTCCTCCTGATGGTTCTGATTCTACTAATCAGGGCTCTGACGTTTATCCTCATCTATAACATCAGACTCTGATCTGACGGTGGGGCTGAAAGAGTTAACTTCTCTCCCCACGCAGCTATGATATATTTTGGAGGACAATTGGTTAAGTGGAGTTAACAGTTTTCTTTTTTCTCCCTGAGGTATCTTCCTTTTTTTTGTTTTTGATCCCGCCGAGTCTGGCGCCTCGCTAAACACAACTTGTCTGGCTTATTAAATAGTGTGACCTGCAGAAAGAAAAACGCCCGTTGCTTCTCCGCTGGGGCCTTTGTGGAGCCAGAGGAGCTCGTGACAGCCCTTAAATTGCTGTAATGCCGTGTGACCAACAGTCATACCTAATCAATTTCTAACCCCCGCGAGGATGAGCACCTTGATTTTTCTTCCTCCTCCGCCTTTAATTCCATGTTTAACTTCGTCACTGTCTATTTTTAAGACCGTATTCTAATTCAATTGGGCTACTTATGTTATTACTTCTGTAATTATGTTTGTTTTGTGAATTCAGCGTCACTTTCTTTCCTTTTCTTTCCTTTTCTTTCCTTTTCTTTCCTTTTCTTTTTTAATAGAAATGTTTATTTTATTCTGGATGTTGACGGTTGTTTGTTTTTTTTCTGCTCGGGATAATCCAGCTCATGGATGTAAATGGTCAAGAGTCTCAAAGAATCCTCCCCGCGTGGTTAATTGCGCTAAAATTGGCCAAAGCTACTTTTGGTGAGGCGCATGAATGGTGCCGCTCCACATGGGGTCCCTATGATTAACTTCTCCTTCCCTCCACACGGGCCTCTTGATGTTCCTCCGGAGGGGAGCGGGCCAATCCCAACAACCAGCCCGACACGTCACGGGGCCCGAAACCCCACGAGCTGATTGGAGGGGGAGAAGGAGAGAAAGAACAGCCTCTGTCCTTTTATAGAAGACCCCTCCCGGTGCGTAAAAGCTCCCGGTCCCAGCTGACAGCGCAGAGACGACGCGTCTACCGGACACTGTACTCCTCTGACCGGGCCACACGGACGTGCATGGCCCCATCTCCCTGCACCAGGATGAATCCCGCGCCGGGGTTGCCGACCCAAGACGCGAAGCAGCTCCACCCGAAGGAGGAGACGGACGCCGAGGCAGAGGAGCCGCAGCCCAAAGACATGACCACCGATAAAGGATACCGACTCCAGCGGAGCAGCCTCCCGTTCAGCGTGGAGTCGTTGATTTCCAAGAAGACCACCTGTCGGACTTCTTTCCCCTCTTCAGATTTGGCTCTGGTTCTGCCCACGCCCGTGGCCGGACAGGCTGCGGGCCAATTCTTGCCCCGGACTCTTTACGCGGAGAGGAAGGTTTCCACGGAGAGCCCGCAGGGTGTTTCTACCGGCTCCGGTGAGGACAGCGCGCAGTTTGGCGACAAAGATAAGAGCACTTGGTTCCAGACGTCCTCCTTTCCCACTCCACCTCGTAAGTCCGCCCCCCCCCTCTTCTTGAAATACTGCGTTTATTATTTAATAACAGCCGAGACATCAAAGGGTTAAAAGGTGAAACCAACTTTATGTATGGGCTTATTTTAAAAACTATAAAAACAACAAAGTTAATCAAACGTTCCCACGTCTACAGTCTATATATGCAGTACAAACACAAAAGCTTTGATTTTAAAAGACATAATAAAGATGATTAGACTTACTTACATTCTAACTTTATCATTGTTATTAATATTACCTCAACAGCACGCGCGTAAATTTCATCATCGCGCTTTGATTGCAGATCAATTCTGTCCAAACGTGCAGCTGAGCAGGTCAATCTCTCGTTTGGCTGCTGCTCTGCTTTATAATTCGTGTATTTATTTATATCTCCTTGGTTCTTTCTTATAATCTTTAAACACATTTAAAAAAAAAGAAGGAAATATTCCCAAACTTGGAGTCACATTATGATTAATTCTTACAGTTGGGATCAATTTTGGAAACGCAGAGACGTTAAAAACTCCATATTCTATTTAAATAGTGTTTGTGTTGACGCTTGTTTACATTGTTGTTTGTTGTCTTTTAATGCTTTCAGTTATAATTAAGAATTCCTCTACAGAATGATTTCATGATCTGTTCTTACCGCTGCTGTTTTCTTTTTTCTTCTCTTTCTTTTTTCTTTTCTTTTCTTTCTTTTCTTTCTTTTGTTTCTTTCCTACAACAGGGAGCTCAAGTCCAAGTCAGTGTACTTTAAGAAAACACAAAAACAACCGGAAACCTCGCACGCCCTTCACTACCTCTCAGCTGCTGGCGCTGGAGCGCAAGTTCCGACAGAAGCAGTACCTCTCCATTGCCGAGAGAGCCGAGTTCTCCAACTCCCTCAACCTGACGGAGACTCAGGTCAAAATCTGGTTTCAGAACCGGAGGGCCAAAGCCAAGAGACTGCAGGAGGCCGAGCTGGAGAAGTTTAAGCTGGCCTCCAAGCCCGTCCTGCCCGCCTTCGCGCTGCCGTTCCCCCTCGGAGCCCACATGGGCTCCCCGACGTGGGGCCCCTCCAGCGGCTTTCCGAGGCCCAGCCTGCCGGTCCCAGGACTGTTCAATGGACCCGTCACTTATGGGATGTACTATTTGTCTTAATGTTATTTTGCGTCTGTATGTGTGGTGTTTTTTTTTAAAGAGATATAAAGTCCCGATTACGAAAGTCGCGTAATTACATGAACGAGGATTTTTATTCTTTTATTTTTCTACATCGGTGAAAACTTTATTTTTTTTTAAATTCGCAAATTGGAGAGAAATTTTTATAACCTCAATTATAGGGAAACAGTTGAAAAAAGTGTTTAACATGTTTTTGTTTTTTTTAAATAATAATAATACATTATAAATTAAATGTATCATTATTATTATTATTTAAAAAAAAACATGTTAAACACTTCTTTTTTTCTTTCCTCTTCTGACGCGTGATTGCGTGTCTGTTATCCTCATTCTGGTTCTGTTGGACCGCGGCTTCACACGGGGCCAAACAAATGACCGAAGCAATAATCCCGAAGTTAATGTCAGGTTTGGAAAACAACATGCCTTAAAGATCTGATTTCTGTCCGTGGACTCGGGAAAAGTTTGTCCAGACATGGATAGAAATGAAGCTGAATCGACGAAAAGATGTTCAAAAATGCTAAAAACAAAGTACTTAAACGTGTCAGTGCCTTATAAGACCAGTGTATCACTTGAAGTTTGTCCACCAGCATTGATTGTTTCTGCAGTTTCCAAGAGTTGCTGTTTGAATGTTTTGTATTTTTTTTTTCCCCCCTCAATTCCTGGTAAATTTTCTACACTATTTTTTTTTTTTTTGGAGCGAAACGATATTTTTTAAAATTTATGTGGCGATGATAAGTTTTCTCTGAAGAATTTTGCTGGAAAATGTAAATAAAACGTGTAGTGTTGCTGGAGAGCAGCAGGAAAAGTGGTATTTATTGAATCTCCTGTTATCTGTACTGTGTACATACATTACTCGATACAAATGTTCAGTTGCTTGTAAAAACTGATTTTTAGAAAAAATAAACATTATACATGAAAGGAAAATGCTTGGTTTGATTTCATATTTATAGTACTCATTTTTTCTTATTATTTTAGATGAATAATTTTGCACAGGTTCTGGACAGCTGGTTGATTCGCTGACTTTAATAGTTTGGGTCAAAACTCTTATATTCCTGCATTAACGCTCGGGTTTTTATCTTATTTAAAAGTGACCCCAATAAGTAGTAAGTTTACACTCTGTTGTGCCATTTACTTTGTACTTATATTTTTAATTCAAAATACATTTTAAACATTTCACTCTCTAGAAATAGGTTTCAATATGAGCCCGATGTTTTTGGTTTTTTTTTTGCAAATCTGCGGGTTAATTCTTCTTTGCTGAATCACATGCACCCACTTTTATTTTTACCTTTTAACAAATCATTTGCATGGAAACATTTTTTAGATTAAAACACATTTGTTATTTTCACACGTGCTGAAAATGAACGGAAATTTTTTGTTGTCCCAAACATTTTCAACGGGAATTTTATATTAGACAAAACACTTAACTATTTTAAATCGACCCAAAAAATAATTACATTGTTTCTCAATTAGCAGCCGATATTGAACTGTTGGAATTATGCAGATCACAGTTTTTTTTTTTCGAAAATTCAAGCGAAGATAATTTCAGTGTGGTAAATTGCAATTTTCAACATGGTATATTTTAATTGTCTGTTTATTTATTTACCAATAATTTGGTTAACTCGGTCCCCAACATTAACCGTTAGTTTCATTAGCAAGATCGTGATTACAAATTGATATATCAATAAAAACACATATAGGCTTATAGAGCAAAAAAAACTTTTCTTCATGTTAATACCTATTTTTTTCTCGACGCACAAACTCTTCATACATAATATCACAGAAACAGCAAATACAGTTTGAAGCTGGATGCATTTACATATATTAGTGCAGGACATAAGTCTTATAATACTTCTTATAATCTGATATAAATAAATAAAAACGATAAATAAAGTAGGGATCAGCTGAGCTCTTAGCGATCACACGCAGACAGTATTAGCGCGCTGTACTCTATTGGTGCAGCAGAGGGCGCTGGTGAGTTTCCTGCTGTTCCCGGATGTGACAAAGATATGAAGAAGAACTCACTTCCGCTTTCCGTTCTGTCGCAAAGTACATATCGAGGTAAGTGCACCAGCTAATGTTTCACTGAATGAAAAAAACCTGCTAAACTGTTTAAACAGACTGTACAACATTCCGAGTAGTGATCAAACGTACAAATACGCTCAATATTGGAACTGTAACTTGGCTTTTAGTGGTTGTTTTGAGAAAAACGGGGGATTACAGCGATGTGTCGCTGACCTTGGCTAGCAAGCTAGCAGCTAGCTACCACAGGCTAGTTTCGCAGATGTCTGGAAGAGAGAGAAATGTCAAGGGCTAGCTGTCATTGGTCACCTCTGAACAATAATGTTATTGAATGAATGTTATTCTTACCTTCTAATGTATTTACCTCATCTCTGCTTGTTATCTTAAAACATTCTGTGTCATTGACAAATTCTAGTCGAACGGACCTTACCGGTAATGGTACTTACCTTGGACTGACTGCGTTTCAAGGTTCATTTTATTAAACATTCATGCTGCCCACGGAGCATGTACACATCAGAACGAAATCATGTTGCATGTGACCCCACTGAAAAATGAAGGGGCTCACATTAAATAAAAAGAATTATCGAAAAGTTAAATGTAATAATGATATAGAAAAATGAGCAGTATACACATAAGTGATAGGGTTACTGCACGCGTTAGCAGGATTTGTGGGTTTGCGATCCGCATATCTACACTATAATGTAATTTAAAAATATATATAAAAATGTAAGGTTATTGCACAAAAGGAACAATAGAAATTAGTGTCCCACTAATTTTTATCCATGAGGGTAGCCTCTTCTCATCGGACCCCGGAATAATTCCATTTGAACGTGCCACTCTGAACCGAAAGACCGTTTAATGGACTGGCATTGTAATTAAAGTATCATTAATTAACGCATGTATCTAGGCTACAATGTCTTTTGTGAACTGCATTTATCCGTTGCATAAATAAAATTGCCAATGCTTAAGTTAATGTGAGGTAGGTAGGTCAAGGAAGTACACACACTGTTTTCTCTAATAGAAGCACAGTTAGATGTGTAAGAAGACTGGTAAACTACAAATAAGCGATTCACTTTTACCTGAGCAAATGTTGAAAGTACTGATGGGCTTTGAATAGTACTCTTAGTGTAAAAGTAAAAAAAAGTACTCCTTTAGATGACATTGTTACCGGCTGCCATATTGATTTATAATAAATTCAAGCTAATGGTGACTTTCGGTTTCTACAACTGGCATTCTTCAAATGAAAAATACGTTAGCGTGAATGGCCATTTGGTAGAACACAAGTAGAGAAAAATAAAACGGATAGGAAGAATCCATCACAACTATTCTTCCAGCATTAGTTTCTTGCATGTTTAGTCCGTTGTCTTGTTTTGTGAGTAATAGTAATTACTGATATATGAAGAAATCATCTTTGCTATCTATAATTGTCCTTTCCATTATGTGGAATGTAGTAATATTGGAATAAATAATAAGCCTGTTTTTTTTGTAAATTTGGGAAGTAGAAAGTACAGATACTTTTTACAAACCCACGGGAAAAAAGAAAATCAAATGAATAAACATTTACAAGTAAAATAAAGATACCGTATACTCTCTGAATACAGTAACAAAATATGTATACTTCCTTACTTCCAAACTGCACATACAGTCAATGAAATGCTGAGGAAACTTAGAAAACACTGAGTCTGAAAGTCTATTCTTGATCTTTGTAATACTAAATAATAATAATAATACATTTAAGTTATAATGCACTTTACATTTGGATCAAATCTCAAAGTGCTACAAAGTTAAAGTAAAGTAGTAAAGTACTAGGACGACAAGAGCTCTGCGAAGCTATTACATATAACATTAAACTATTGGAAATTGGATTTATTGAAGTTTGCTTTAGTAAGGTGTACGTCATAAACTGACAGCTGAGAAGTTGGTTTCATTATTGAAAGTTAGTCTGGATTAAAAAAAGATTTTTCCTCTGCCTTTCAGACTGTCAGGATGGCAGGACGTCGTGTTGCCCTGAAGGCCATTGACTGGTTAGCGTTTGCCGAACGTGTTCCACCCAACCAGAGGGGCATGTTCAACGCACTGAAGACTCGCAGTGATGCAGTTTCTGCAAAGTTGGTTTAACTCAAGAAAAAAACGTCATACTTAAGCTGGTGCTCACACTGTAGGATTTAAGATTACTGGCTGTTTGATTTCAACTCACACTTTACGAATCAGGCGTTTGCAGAAACTCATGATTGCGGTGCTCACACCGTATGGTCGAATCCTCACGCACAACATGAGTACTCACAATCTACGACGCGTACGGCTCCTGCTGACCGTTGAGGATCGGCAATAATGCTTTGTTTCGATGCTCCGAGGCAGAAAAAAGTTGGTTTGCTAGCAACTTGCTAACAGAACAGAAACAAGCTGTCGTGATTATTTTTTTGCCAACCTGTGTGCCGAACCTCTTTTCAAGAAAAGAGGCTCCGGCGGTCTGAACTCATAAGTTTTTAGAACGCCATGGACAGTATGGCTGATCTATATAGCAGAGATAATTGTGGGTAAGCAATCTACGTGTGACTGACTGGATAGCGTGTTAACCTGTGAGCTAGCACCGCTCTGAGAGCTGGGAACCGTCTCATTCGTCCCTTCTGTTCCGTTGCTACCAGACACAAACTGTTCTTTCTAATTTTATGATTACTTATCCTTTAAAATACACACAACTCGTTGAGTCACCATGGCAACTCAGACTCCCAGTAGCCACTTCTCACAGGCACAGTGAGAAATGAAGACACTGAGGTCAGCTGATCACCTCAAGACCCGGCCAAAATTTCCTACATGCCAGAAAACCCATCGGATCAAATGACGGTTTTCTGGGAGATGCTAATCGACCCTTCGCACGACAAACGACTAACACCAACAGACGGTTCTGAGGCTCATAAGCAAGTGTGAATTGGGCTCAAAGTGTACACCCGACTTAAGCTAATGCACTGAGAGAAAACGACAATCAAGTCAACATTGAAAAAAATACAGCTTTTTGATGGATGTGTAAGCGCACAGATTTAAACTAGCATCTTTCTGAAGGAAATTTCAAATGATTGGGCCTCTGAGATATTTCTCTACGCAGTGAGACACACGGCGTATATGAGGGCTACGGAGGACACTGGGACTGAAAAGCTTTTAGCATGAATTGGTAAATGGACTGCATATACTATATATTATTTAACGCTTTTCCAGTCCGCTCGACCACTCAAAGCGTTTCACAACACGCTCCAGCATTCACTCATTCTTGGGATTCACTCGTTCGAGGACACTTGGACATGTAGATCAGGGGCCGGGGACGGAACCAACAACCTTCAGATAAATGGGCGACCGCTCTCAGACTCGTACATTGTCGTTTAATTCTTGTACTCGTTCTTAACTTTTCCTACTGATGTAATTCTTTTCTCCCAGTGTCTTTAAACGTCACCCCTTCTCCTTCTAACCAGACTCACCACCCTGCCTGATTCTGCTGCTGTCATTGACTGGAGTTACTACAGGGGAGCAGTGGCCAGAGCTGGGATGGTGGATGAGTTTGAGAAGAAGGTGAGTTCTCCTCCACAAAGGGAGCACATCTATGTTGGTGTCATTGAATCTGACACATTTTGACTTTTAGGATCTGTTGAAATTGGACTTTTTTTTTTTTTTTTTTTTTTAAGAACTTTTTAACATCCAGACCTCTCAGGTTGTCTGGATCAGGTCCTGCTCATTGTCCCCAGAGTCAGAACCAAACATTGAGAAGCAGCGTTCGGTTTTTATTCACCGGACATTTGGAACACGCTTCCATAGAAACTGCAGGACCGCTCCGACTCTCAGCGCTTTTTAAATCAAAGCGTCAAACTTTCTCATTTGCTGCCGTCTTTTATAACATTTTAAAAACTATTCTCATTTCTGTCTCTACTGTACGATACTGTTTAGGAGAACACTGAATTATGTGTGAGATTAAAAGGGCTTAGACATTTTTTTTTTTTTAATCTGCTTTAATTTATTCATTTAAAAATTTTCAACCTGTTTAAAAAAAAAAAAAGTATTTTTTTTAATCTTAATGTCATTTTTCACTGTTAAAACTGTTTTTAACTACGGCTCAATGTTATTTTTTTGCACTTTATCGCAACGATCTTGTTTGTGTAAATCACTTTTAATTGCCCTGTTTCTGAAATGTGTTTAAATCAAGTTGCCTCGCCTTTAGGGTGACGGGGCGGGTGAATAATTAATTAACCGCCCCCAACGTTTTTTTTCCTTTAGTATTTGTTTTCATTTAGCTTCATGAGTTAATCATAAATTGTTGTTGTACAAACAGTTCAAAGCCCTCCAGGTCCCCGAGCCTGTCGACACGCAGACGAGCACCATCTCTTCACAGGAGGCCGAATCTGTAAGTGTTTGACCAACCTCGTTCACTAACTGCCTGAATTTGGTGTTTATTGGACCAACCCTGAAACTCTTTGACTGTAAATATAGAAATGTTGTAATTGTAGAATAATACATGTTTTCTTTTATAGCCGCTGTTTGGATTTTAATGTTTACCAATGGTTTTAACAATTTCAATTTTACCCAACATTAAAAATGGATCTTGTAAAAACTTTAAAATTGTACCTTTTTCCTCTACCAGGATAAAGGTGCAGTGGCCTACATCGAAGCATCTAAGGCCCGCATTACTCAGTATGAGCATGAGGTGAGACGGGAGCTGCATCGTCGAAAAAAACCCTACATGAGCAACACACCGAGAAGTCTTATCTTCATCACTTTAAGGATTATTTTCATCATCTGCCATTTCTTTTATCATTTGTTTTTCAGCTGGCTAAATTCCAGAACATGATCCCCTTTGACCAGATGACCATCGATGACCTCAATTACACCTTCCCCGAGACCAAGTTGGACAAGGTCAAGCACCCCTACTGGCCTCACAAGCCCATTGCAGAACTGTAATCCTATTACCCGACATTCACCTAATAATAAAGACTATGTATTTTAAAAGCCTGTCGGATTCCATCATTTGTTGAAAATCTGAAAAGAACAAGTGAATCTTGTGTCACCTTAGAATATGGGCTAAATACAGAAAAGAGAACTTTTGCTGTTATAGGTGAAGCCCACGAGGGGGCGATGTTTCTCTTTTTTCTTTTTTTTTTCTTTTTATCTTGAAAATGGGTCTTAGAATGAGAAGTTGCCAACATTTTTACGTTCTATTTGAATAATGTATCTGCTTTACTCTTGGAATCATTTAGATATGCAACTACTGTTTTCTGAAAGACAAGTGTCGGAAATATATTGTTACAGTCTGTTCGTGGTTGTGATGAGGAGCAATAGAATATAGAGGTTTGTTAAATAATAGAATTGACATAAGGACAATCGGTTATAAATCTTCAACTATAAGCGATAATACTCTGCTGTGCACATCAAATATTTAAATCACAAAGACGTCCAGTTTTAAGTGGAACTACTGTTGATACGATTCGTAATGACAGTGAAACGATTAAAGTTGTCGAATGTGAGATTCCAGAACCTCTCCTTGTGTGGACTCGTCGCCCGGTTCCGTGCCTATTGGGACGTGATACAATGCTTGTGACGTGATTTGAGTTTGATCTCCTGCGAAAGGGGTCACGGGACTGGATGGAAACACGGACCGGTTCCGTATCCTAGTTGGCAACGACTTGCCATAAATGAAGTGTCGTAACAGCATGCAATAGAAGGAGATAACGTGATTATTTGTTTTGCATTAATCATATGAGCATGAAATCATTGTACGAACACATTTACTATCGTGTTATCAACATTGCAAACGATCTTTACTCTCTCCCAATCGGATCCCTCACTAGTCATCGGGCACGGATTATTTATTTACATAAAAAGAGGCGGGACGACGCCCCTCCGTTTAAGGAGTGCGCTCTGATTGGACAAACGAAAGCGCGTCTAAGATGCTGATTGGTTAGATTTCCGGGGGAAGTAAAAACAGGCGGGTTCTGACGAAAGCTGATTTCCGTTGTGTGTTTTTTGACATTCATTGACGACAGACCGGGTCCATCAGTTCAGGTAGACACGTCCTTTAATAACTTATCTCTTCTTTAATGACGACACACGGCTGTGGGTTTCCCTGGAGTTTTGTACGCAGCGTCGGTGATTCAAGAGGAGATGAAAAAAGTAACTAACTGGCATAGAGTGTGAAAATAAACGTTAACGTCGAGGCTCCTTCGGATCGGCTATGAAAGGTAAATATAAACGCGTCATACACTATCAGCTTGTTGCCATTAGAGATGTCTTGGAGTTGTTTTGCTACGATGCGACAACAGACCGTCATCGGTAGCATTCACAGCTCCCTCTCATATGTTAGCCACAGACAGACAGGTGCCCTCTGACCGGGAAAGACGTTTAAACGACACCAACTCGGACATAAATCTCACAGTAATATACATTTAGTGCTTCCCGAATTGGAAAAGCCCCCCTCCCCCCAAAAAAAAAAAACCAAATACAAAAAAAGAGGCCTAATTGTGTTTAATTCTGCTGGACCCACCTATCATTTCCTGTTAGCTAGCTAACGGTACTCACCTGAGAGAGTTCTACATCTACTCAGGTTCCGTTTGGCGACCCTCCACCGGATCATGTGTTCGAAACACGACTACGCAATCCCGTGAAGATTATTTACGAGTTGTCAGTAAGGCAAACTCCTCTGTGGGCGCAAATGATGCCAAACTATTTTGACCGGAGTGAAAGACGAGATGATGTCCTCTGAGTCCACCTTGTCCACTATACTTCATGTAAAGACATGTCATTCCTGACAGTTTGCCCAGGCTTCACAACACATTCTCACAGTTAGGGTGTAAGCTCATTTATTTACACGTTATGGGGTTTTCATAAATCAACAGCCGGTCATGGTTTCCAGTGATCTGTGTTTGTGTGTGACCACAAACATGGTTGTATTTGCAGTGGGCCCAGGTCTGTCCCCTGGACAGTGGTGTCAACACTGTCCTCATTGTGGACAGAGAACAATGGGAGTAGGTTGGGAGGGGGGTGGTGGTGGTGGGGTCACTGCATTCATCTTAAACTACTGTCTCATCTCTGTGTGATAGCAGCCCTGTGTTGTAATTACACTGTTATTACACACAAGGCTTCATACATAGTGACAAAGAGACACAACCCCAGGCAAACTGAAGTGTTGTGTGTGTGTAGGAGTGTTGTTTTTCAGGCTGCCACACAATAGACCGTCAGAAATGTTTTATTGCACGGGGATGGGGACAACTGTGTCACCCACATCCCAAAATACTGGGGCTTGGTTGACTTTTTCAGCGGGCGTAAAACAGGATAAAAGCGGTTGCAATCTACTGGCTACATGCGTCAAAAAAGAAACAATAAAGGAAAATCCTCGTGCCTGATGATGATTTCTCAGACAGGTGATGTTCTCAAACATCAGGTGAGGGGAATGTAATACATTTGCATGGACTTCCTTTATGGCATTATTATGCATTTTTCTTATTTTATGGAAAATTCCTTTGTTTTTATTACAATTTGTATCTAAAAAAATATCGTATAACTGACATTCTTTCATTTTACATTTAAATAGTTAAACAGAAATAATGTCTGTGAACACAGGATATGCTGAAGGTGGACATTTGAAGGTTTCCTGTCCTGCGGTTCGTATGCGACTGAGAGGATTACATCATGTAACATGATACTACATCCTCAACCTTCCACTGATTCAATTACATCCATCTTCTCCCGGCGTCTGACGTTACTGATTAAGTAAGGAAAAGAAACACATTATAGGAATGATGCTCATTGCAGGCGTCATCGGCAGAAATGCTCTGAAAACGACAGGAGTCACTGTCTGTTACTTGTTGTTGTAATTTAATAACAAACCACAGATTTAATCTCAAAAGATTAATTATCATTTGATTGGTACATTTTTATGTAGTTGACATCTTGTGTAATCCAACCAATTAATCTTGTGTTATAATACTACAACTAATGATTGTATTCATTGGATGGATATATGAATGTATATATACATACATACATACATGTATATATATGTATGTATGTATGTATATATACATACATACATACATACATACATATACACATATTATATACATATACACATATATATACACAAATATACACACATATATATATATACATACATACATATATACAGTATATATATATATATATAAATATATATATATATATAAATATGCACGTATACAAATATACATGTGTGTGTTTATATATATATATATGTGTATATATATATATACACATATATATATATATATATATACACACATAGATACATACATACGCTGACAGAAAAAGTAAGAAGTAAGAATACAAATGTAAATTTAACTCCAGGAATAAAGTGCATGCAGATCAATAATCCATTTTCAGATCATGAAATGAAAATATTTTTAGAGAAGCCGTATTCGCTACCTGAGTTTTAATCAATTTCATTGCAGTGAAAGTGTTGAAAGGCAAAAAGTTTTACCTCTTCATCTCGTCATATTAAAATATATTAAGAACTTTTACTTAAGTACGTTGAAGAACAGAACCAGAATCCCTTTAATAGTCCATTCGGTGGCCATGTTTACATTTTTTGCCCCAAATCATCAAAGTCTGGCTGTTAACCAAACCGTCACGGCGTCTACACACAGATGCTGTCGGCTACTTAGTGTGCCCTCAGCTAAAACTGTCAGGTATCATGTTCCTCACCAGATTCTTTCCCCTCCAGCCTCACCCTCCACTCCACGTGTTCCAGCTAGAGCGAGTTAGAGCTAGAGCGAGATAGAGTTAGAGCTAGAGCGAGTTAGAGCAAGAGCGAGTTAGAACTAGAGCGAGTTAGAGCTAGAGCGAGATAGAGTTAGAGCTAGAGCGAGTTAGAGCTAGAGCAAGAAAGAGTTAGAGCCACTTAGAGCTAGAGTTAGTTAGAGCTAGAGCGAGTTAGAGCAAGTTACAGCTAGAGCGTGTTAGAGCTAGAGCGAGATAGAGCAAGATAGAGTCAGAGCCACTTAGAGCTAGACTCTAAGTTGCTCTAGCTGCTAGAGTAAGTTAGAATAAGAGCGAGATAGAGCAAGATAGAGTCAGAGCCATTTAGAGCTAGAGTAAGTTAGAATAAGAGCGAGTTCGAGTTGGACTGAAACAGTTGTGAGGTCCAGTGAACTAGACCGGCAGAGCTGTGTATTTGTCCGTAAACGTCGAATGACACTTCTTCTCCCAGCTACAAGTACAGCCGAGTCAGCAGAATCAATCTGGAGTGGCAGGTGGTATTTAGCCAACCATGGTTGTACTTCTTCATTACAATAGCTCAGAGATCAACATCCGAGTATTCTACTGTAGTTATACTGAACAAACTTAATAACTTTTTTTTTTTGATCTAAATGGTCTTTTTTATTGGGTTGCTTTGAATGTTCTCTATATATGTGGAATAGATGATCTATAGGGAGGTGAAAGAGGAGGAATGTATGGATAAAGACATGAAGAGGTTACTATCCTGATAACTTCTGGTCTGTTATTCATACAGTCAGTTAAAGAGAAATGAAATATGTTTGTTGCAACCGTTTAGAATACAGACTTTCCAACCGTCTTCATTTTGGATCGACCCGATCTTTGTTTCTGTTATGTTTTCGTGCGCACGGGTGTCGATAATAAATGAATGTTTTCTTAGTAGAACTCAGAGGTGTGTCCAGGTAATTCTACAGGAAACAGGAAATCAAACTGCTTTTCTTGGTGCGTGAAAGAAAAGGGGCTGCCATCTTTTCCTTGTCACATTACAGTCAGCCTGGATAAGTTCCAGCCCCCGCAACCCTGAACAGGATAATTGGTTATGGGTTATGAATGAATGAATTATAGGACACTCATAGCTCTATGGATGTAAAGGACATTTTTATTACCTCGGTAAGGCGGGGCTTAGACGTCTCGATGCTCTTAATCCATTGTTCAGGCATAAATTACGTCACAACAGACCCTTTCGCCGCCCTGATCACATAATGCAATTGAAAAGGACACATGGTTCAAAGTCAGGAAAAACAACGCCTCAGATAAGAGTATTTATTACACATTACACATGGCCGACCTGCCTCGTCACATCTCCTTCACAATATGAGCAATTAAAATACATTATGACTCATGAACTTCAAAGGAAAATAAATTTGGTTTCGTCGGGTCAAACTTTATAAAAATTGGTGATTGGTCAATAAAATTGCAGGTGGAATTCACCTGGAAGGATTTTCACACTCATGTTTGTCCTGTGTTTGCAGTGGCCTTTGATGGACCATCCCTATGAAGAAAGAGGGTTACAATGGGACAGACTACCTCAGAAGAAGAGGTTCAAGGAGTTACCCCAGAGGTTAGTTGTTCTCTTGTGTTTATGTTTGTTTTTGTTTTTTTTTGAACGATTTGAATTATGACAAATCATGAAATACAAATACAACAAAAGCTACGTAGAAAGGCTACGTAAAAATGGTGAAGCCTCGGTTGTTTTTGCGTGTTTGCCAAATCGTCCTTTAAATAGAAATGTTTTAGAAAGAGACGTTTGTTTGTTTACTGTTCCGTTCATCGCTGTTTGATGCTAGCCCGAAGCTCTGGACTGGTATTTCATCTTAGGTGATGGGAAACGGATCTTATGTGAACGCAGCATAAGGTTACTTTACACTACGTTACTTGTTTAGCGGTACACTGCTGACGTTACAGTTCAGCAGTACTGACATGATAGTTGTACGTAGCAAAAATAGCGAATCAGAAAACCAAACCGGCTGCTTTGCTAGCGTAACGCTCCACATGACATTTTCCCAATACATATCAATTTTTCCAATTTGATATTACGATAATGTTCCCACGTTGAAGCGTCATGGTACAAATCATCGGGGATTTTGAACTTCCCTTTGAGGTGGCGTTTTTTTGCATCGTCTTTATTGCAGGCCGTTTGCGTGACACTTTAGCTAACTCTTATCGGGTATGTGTTGGAGAATGAAACAAACACAATAACATAAATGTAGATTTAAGTCATCGTTTTTTTCACTTCCCCTTTCTTGTAATGACATCGGCACAGTATCAAGTGTAAGATGGCTACTAGACTAGTTTAAAGTCTCTGTGCTGTTTCTATCCACTACATGTAACAGAGCGGCCGTTTTTTTGTCATATTTGAACTTAAAAGATTTTCATGTCAGGTTGCTGACATTTACTCATATTCCGGGGTTAAGTTTGTCCATTTGGGCTAAACACCAAACGTACAGCTGACTCGTGGCTAACTCTGCGCCCTTGCTAGCTTTAGCCACTCTGCTAACGTTAGCTTCTTGAATTATGCGATGTTCTTCGGGATGATTCATTTTGAGGTGCGTGATTAAGTTCCTGTTTCAGAAAGTTTCTCGGGGTTGTTTTTGTTACAAATAGAAAACTTTATGTTTTTCTGGTTTTCTGGTGAGATGTTTGTAGCTGTGCTAGCTCATGCTTGATGTGCGCATACGGCTCATGCGTGCAACCGGCTCAGAATCAGCCTCAGTGAGGCTGATGGATCGGTGAACCTCTACTAGATACACTGAGAGTGGAGTGTGAGTGGAAATTACATTTTAAACACCCGCATTTCTCTATCTGTACATTTAATTGTGCGAAGCCCCAATCATGATTGATTAAGTGTGCAGCCCCACAAACTAAGAATTTTGACACCCATCTTGCACAGTTTCTGTCTTCTTCTTCTTTCTAAAGCGTTCCTTCTTTCTTCTTCTTTTTAGTTGTTTTTTTCTTCTGCTTTGTGGTTTTAGTGGAGCAACACTCTTACACCACGATTTCCAGACTCTGTTGCGCATACAGTGTATGGTTGGACTGATGATTTTATTCTGCATTGTGAAAGTCATCCACACTCTACTTCTTAGTTGAGATGAAGAGATAGTGAACTTCTTAATGCCACACGTGGTTCTTTCCTTGTGCGATGCGTCGGAAACGCTTCACTTTTGGTCTTTTCTCGTCTCAGATTTGAAGGTTGTTAAAAACAAAAATTTCATGTTGCAATGTTCTGTTTAAATGGTGATCTTTTTTGCTCCCACCCTTACCTACTCGGTTATATACGACACGCCTCCTACGCACCATCCCATCCGTTATCGTCGCCGCCGATCCTCCAGCGGCGGACTTTTACGGCCAAACGACCCTTATCCTCTCGCACGCCAATCAATAACCGCTGATAACAGACATGCGGTGTCACTGTCTGTCTGCAGAACCCTTCAAACATATTACTGAGAGAGCATTATATTTGATAGCTACACACACACACACACACACACACACACACACACACTAAAGCAAACAAGCTCATGTTCGTCCCAGAATTTCTCCTCCTACTTTGACAGTTTGTTTTGTTGAGGAAATAAGTGCGAACATGTTTTTCTGTCCGGGATTCTGTCTCGTTTAGCTTCATGGGTACAGTACCGGAACAGTCCGACAGATCTCTGTAGTCGCGGTTTTGTTCAGGTTAAACTTTTACCCGGCCTGGACCGGACCAGGCTCGTGTTCTATCAATTTCGAGGCCTAACGTCTCCGCAGACGAAGCCGAGGAAGGACCCTCCGATCCGTCGCCCTGGATACATCGTTGGAGGAAGAGGTTTGGAAAACCGTCGGTACAAAATGTGAGTGCAGGAGTTCGGAGAATTGTCGGACAAAGCCGCTTCTTCTCCTTCTCCTGTCTGTCCTCTGGCATGGATGGGCAAATGTCCCGGTCTCCAGTGCAGATCTCACATTCCAGCATTCCATTACGCTTCAGTGGAAATGACAGCCTTTAGAACAAGAAGCTCAAAGTGTTTCATTTCCAGTCCTCTGTTGGAGGAAGAAACCGGAGTGTTTGATAACTAGAACCTCGTCGTCGTCCACAACAGCGAAGATACGGTCCCTGACTTTTTCCGGGGATATAATAAGCAGGTGGCACGCTGTGATTGATGTTGGTTTAATCATATGTTTGTTTGTCTCTTATCTTTAGGGCGGGTTTAATAACTTGAACACGTTTGTGGAGGTGGAACTGCAGACCAGTATGGTGAGCTGGGTCGGCATGAATCAAAACGTTTTCTCACTGCATTCCTGTAGTTGCTGCTGGCAGGAGTTTGATTTTTCTTCCGTACGCTTTCAAGTTTGCTTCGAAAAAAATCAGAAAATAGTTACTCTTCCTCGCCAATGGAGTTATATCAACGGTTCAAGAAGAAGTTTAGAATGTTCTGTTCAGCCTTTATAACTATGTAATAGAGTTATTATGCACACAGTATCTCCAGGATTCTTTCCATTAACACGCCCCTCAGAAACAAACTCAGGTTCCTGAAAGAATGGCGAACGTTTAATACATTTTCTTTTCTTTCTCTTTCATTTTCGGCCATTTTGACAGCGCCTGTAAGCCGACGTTAACTAAACAAAAAGAAGCAAATATCTGAATAAGTAAATTAAGCTTTAATACAGTCAGATTTAGTCATTTCTTATGTTTTAATTTCCTTATTTTCTATCAATTACATTGAAAAAAAGACCCTTTATTATATATATGTGTGTGTGTGTGTATGAATGTATATATATATGTACATATTATATAAATATATATATATATATATACATATATACATAAAATCAAAATCGGATCATCGTTCATTTTTTTTCACTCTTGCTGTATTTTTCAAGTTACGTCTAAAATAATTCTGTTTTTAAATGAACAATATCAACAAAAATGAACTTTAAATGACCCGTGGTAAATGGTTTGGTTGATTTATCTGACTGTTGCTCCTCGTATCAGTTCCTGCAGCCAGGAGCAGCTGCTCCTCAGAAAACAGTCAGCTGTGTGAAAAGCCTAAAGGTCTATTTCACATTAAATGTGAACAACCCCATGTTTTCTTTTTATTAACGCAACAGCACTGACACATGTTGAAGCGGCTAGAGGACGTGAACGCACCTCGCCAGTTAAATGAAAAGAGAGTTATTTACAAAAACTTGACTTTTGAGATTTTTCTTTACAGTTTTCTTTTTTTTTCTCATCCATATCCTCCTCTGGGCTCCGTCGCATCTCTTCTAAGGATTAGCCCTAAAGCTAATTAGAGTGAATGGATAAATGCTGATATCTGACAACAAAGGAGCAGCTTATCGCAATGCATTCTGGGACTTGTAGTATCTGTTGTGTTTGAGCTGATAACCGGCTATTATAGAAATAAGATATCGTCTCCCGGGCCATATCAGGCCCGCGGGCCTTGAGTTTGACAGGTCCTCTCTACAAAGAAGGTTATGTATGGTTATGTTTGGAAGTTAAAGCACATAAGTAAACATGAATTTGTGCTTGCAGACAGTAAACGCCTTTATGTTCTGTTCAAGTACAAACTCTCTCTTCCGCTTTGGTTCTTTTCTCTTCAGATGGTGGGAATGGTGATTGGCGCGGGAATTACCATCGTCCTCATCGCCATCGTCATCTTCTTCATCTTTCGGAGGATCCGGCTTCGAAGTTAGTAACGGCTGTCATGCCCGATCGCCACAACGCACTGACAGCACACAATGATATGAGTGAAAAATGAAATGTTTTAATTGTTCATTTGTCGTCGTTCACAGACCTGGAAGCTCAGGAGGAGCCCAAATATCGCTTTCGCAAGAGGGACAAAGTCATGTTCTACGGCCGAAAGATCATGCGTAAAGTGAGTGTTTGTCTCATGCAGATCAGTGGTGTGATTATTATGGGGTGGCTCTGACTTCCATGTGCATATGTCACTCCGTAAACACAAGAGCCATCTCACGGGTCTGTTTAAACCAGTATATCTCCCATCAGGTCTCACAGTCTACCTCTTCCCTGGTGGGTGCGTCCTCCTCGCGGTCACGCCTGAAGAAGAAGCAGAAGATGCTCAACATTGCCAAAAAGTAACCCAGAACATCACTCTCAAACAGTAAAACCACCATTAACACCACGTCCCCTTCAATGTTACGGGTTCATCCCTCTATCTCTGACTTCTATCACGCAGGCTCCTGCGCTTTAAGAAGGAGGAGCCCACACTTCAGGCCAAAGAGCCCCCTCCCTCAGTGCTGGAGGCCGACCTCACCGAATTTGACGTGGCCAACTCCCACCTCCCCTCTGAGGTGCTCTACATGCTCAAAAACGTCCGGTTAGTTCTTCCTCTTCGCCATGTTGGTGCAGCGCTGCCACCGTAAAGGGTTTGAAGCCCAGTCAAACCATCCAGCCCGATCATTCATACCTGTTTACGCCTAACGGCTGCACTACGCAGTACCGTAACTGGATCATCAAGGAATTATAGTTACTGTTGGTGGAACTTCCGGATTAACCTGTGTTTTATGCCTCATCAAACGTATAATTGCAGTGTCTCCCACTTATTAATTTAAATCTGCCATATATACAATATGTATATATGCATACATAGAATATATAATACTGCTTCAACCAATCACAGCCCTTTTTTACCCGAAGGGACACAAACACAAAGAAACAACATCTTAATGACAGTTCCAATGGTATTAAACAGGATTTTCAATCAGTCTAGGCTAGTTAAATCAGGCTAAACTCAGCCATCGTTTGCTTGCGTAGAAATAACGTAACCCGTCTTCTCTCCGTCTCCACAGGGTTCTTGGTCACTTTGAGAAGCCCCTCTTCCTCGAGCTGTGCAAACACATGGTGTTCGTTCAGTTCCAGCAAGGAGAGTACGTCTTCAGGCCGGGACAGCCTGATAACAGCATCTACGTGGTCCAGGATGGAAAGCTGGAGTTGTGCCTTACTGGAGCGGTAGGCATGCCCGTTTGTCTGATTGTAGCTTTGTGTGATTGTAGCTTTGTGTGATTGTAGCTTTGTGTGATTATAGCTTTGTGTGATTGTAGCTTTGTGTGATTGTAGAGTGATGCCTTCAGGAGTAAACGGGAGATTTTCACCTGAGGGGCTTAAATGTTCTTCGTTTGAACTTTTCTCAGTGTATTTGACCCAGATAAACTCATTAGAGAACAAGGTTGTTCAGAGAAAGAATCCCCTCTTAAGGCCTGGAACAGGTTTTCTCCAGCCGCATTAATTAAACCTTTAATGTCCTCAGCGAGAAAGAAAAATGTGGGAAAATCTGCATGTTTCTTTTCTTTGCAATATTTATTAATTTACCATCTTAGACACTTTAAATTGACCAGAAAATGACAAAAAATGTGATTTGCAGTTATTTAATGGTAAAAGTTTGTATTTCATGGAAAATAGTCCATTTTAATTAGAACAGCTCAACCTTATGGTGAAGCATGTTTTTAAAAAAAAATGTTTTTAAGAGCTTGGTCAGATTATAAAAAGGTTCAGTCACATTTTTCCATAAGAAATAGTTTCTCAAAATGAGCTCCACCAAACGGCAGAGCAGGACATTAAAGGGTTAAAAAGGCATATTTACTATGAGATGCACTAATTTCAACGTTCTTGGCCGATTACTGATCCAATTTTTATTTTCTTAAAAGTTTTAAAATCATGAGTACTGTATCTTTAAGTGCTCTTATTTTGAAGGATTACAGTGGGAGTAAGGCTGGTTGGCATTGTGTATTTATTCTGACATTTTGAAGTGAAAATAAAACTTTGTAAGCCGGGTTCAGTACATTATATGTTAAATATTGTCTTTGTTCATGACTGACTTAGGCTCCCGCTAACTTTAGCCGCTCTGCTAACGTTAGCCGCTCTGCTAACGTTATCGTGTATAAAATCAGGGTGATTCATTTTGAAGTGTCTGTTGTTCAGTTCGTTGTGCCGAATGTTTTCAGGGTTGTTTCTCAACAACTTATTTTGTACTTATGTTTTAAAACAATAAAAAAAAGCGTAGATACATACATCCATAAAGCGGGCTTGTGGCTGGCTCTGAGCTCCTGTTAGCTTTAGATAGCTGCTTTGCCAACGTTAGCTTCTTGAAACTTGCTATGTTCCTCGGGGAGATTGAATTTGAAGTGTCTGGTTAAGTTCTTCGCGCAGAAAGTTTTTTTGGCTATTTTTTAGCTTATTTAGCTTATTAGCGTGACATGATTGGAGCCGTGGTAGTTCATCCTTGGTGGGCGTTTACGCCGCTACTCTCATAAAGTTCGGCCCAGACATCTTCTTCGAGCTAGTAGTAGAGTGAAGCTGCTCACAGTTTTTTTGATATGCACTCCGATGTTGACGTTTCATTCCTGTCCTCCAGGACGGCAAAGAAAGTCTGGTGAAGGAGGTTTACCCAGGAGACAGTGTCCATAGTCTCCTCAGCATCCTGGACGTCATCACAGTGAGTCATATTTGAATGTGTCCTCGTCCATCAGACTGATTTCCAAAGACACCTGAACTCCACAAAAGCTTCTTCAGGAATCACAGAACTGATACCATCTTCTACCTCTCCCCCTCCGTGAGGTGCAATAACATTTTTTCAGTTGCGTGGTGAAATGGATTTCTGGAATGGATTTCTTGGAAAGTCGTGATATTATGGAATCATCTTCGCCGCCGCAGATCCTCGTGTTAACGCGATAACTCCACGATAACAATTTCATGGATCATTTTCAAACTTTATACCAACATAAACTTTCCTCCAGTTCTTCCTTAGTGCGAGGAAGAACTGGAGGCGATTTCGGGAAAGGTTTCCAAAGATTTTCAGCCATAATTTAAAATATCACATGTTGCTCTAGCAGCTCAAATTTTACTCACTAGGGGGAGCCTTTTTTCCTGAAAAGCTCATTTTCTGTACATAACTGAAAAATCGTTTCATGGATCATTTTCAAATTTTAAGAGTACATAAACCTTAGTGTGAGGAAGAATTGGAATCATTTCGGGAAAGTTTTCGGTTTTATGTTTCTGACACTAGGGAGAGTTTTATAGCTAAATGTTTTTAGTGCCATAAATTCTCAAGCATTGGTCCGATTTTGTCCAAATTTGACGCATATGAATCGACTCGAGCCGATCTATCTTGTTTTTATGATCTTTTACCTGTTTTTATATTAATAGTTCATATTTTGACACTCGGTCGGCCCTTTGTTCTTATCTTTTTTTCTAAACATACTGGGGAAATGACTTCACATTTGGTTTGAGGGGTCCAATCAGGGGGGGTTGCTTGTACAAAGAAGTGGATTGGGCGCTTTTTGGGGATAGACCCTTGCTGTGGGGGATGACAGCGTAGCTTCTGAATCGATAAGAGTTGTTGAAAAGAATAAACCGAACACATCGGACCCTCTTTAAATATTCTGGGGGGGGGGGGACTTGTTTGTTTGCAGAGTCACCAGAGGCCTTACAGAACGGTGTCGGCCCGGGCCGCAGAGGTGTGCACTGTTCTCCGTCTGCCTGTAGAAGCCTTCCTCGCTATCTTTGAGAAGTACCCAGAGAGCCTGGTTCGGGTGGTGCAGGTGGGTGGTGCATGGATGTATGCCTAAAATTGAAGCGGTTTTGATTCAGTCATCAGTTTGTTTGTGATATGTCAAAAAAAATGATTCGCTGCCTGTTGTATGTTGTCAGATTATAATGGTTCGTCTCCAGAGGGTAACGGTCCTGGCCCTCCACAACTATCTGGGCCTCACCAACGAGCTCTTCAGCCACGTGAGTGGGTCGCACACGCGTACGCAACATCACGTACACCAGACGATCACCTGTCTGCGATCATCAACAGTTCTGCATCAATAACTTGACCATCCCCCGCCGCCTTCCCTCTAGGAAATGCAGCCCTCACGTCTGCCAGCGACCGCGCCCCACCCGTCTCGCACAAGTCCCATCCGCCACGGCAAGCGTTTCGGCAGCCTGACGGTGCCAGAAGAGCAACGGGAAGCAGCGATAAAGGGTGAACTTTGAAGAAACTCTGGGATGGTGGTTGAATCCTGCCCTTCATCCGAAGGGAATAAAAAATAATCAAAATTACAGATAAAATTTAAAACACGTCAGCATAATTCATTTTTAGAGTTCCCTCTCGTGACAGCAGAGTTTCAGGTAATGATTCCAGTTTGCTGTAGTTTTCAAGTTACACCTTAAATCATTCTGTTTTTAATTAAAAATACAAACTTAAAGGGACTTTAAATAACCCTTGATAAATGTCTGGCTTTCTACGGTCGTAGTAAAACATTTGTTATTATTTTATTAAACAAAAATTTTAACTCGAGCAAACTGTTAACTAACTAAATGTTAACTCGAGCAAACCAAAAAGCACATTTTGAGCCTCTATTCATATTTAAAAATGTGTCTGAACCTGTTAGTAATATGAGCCAGTTGCAGCATGGATATGCTGAAGAGTAATGGGCCGAGGACGGGGCCCTGAGGGACACCGCATGCTTAATGGGCCTCATGGGGGAGGAGGCTTTAATCCTGGTCACTGAGAAAGTCCTCTTCAATAAGCAGAATATTCTTTTTGGCATATTAAAGCGTTCATAGGCTCTTACTGAACAGAATTATGGGACTTTAATTATGTGTAGTTTTTTTTAAAACTACAAAAGGCTGTTAAGCGTCAAATAGTTTTTCTAAAAAAACCTTCGCCAATCTCCACTAATCTCATTAAAATTGACTGTTTTCCCTGAAATAAAACCTAATTTTGTAAGCGGGATTTTACTTTTCTGCTTTAAAACAGGCTTGACCAAAAAAATAAAAAATAAATAAATCAATAAACACAAAAACAAATAAAATGTGAGAAGAAATCGTTTTTTTCCGTGGGGTTATTATTTTTCATGTCGAGGACATTAAAGGGTTCATGTTTTAATCTTTCCAGCGTTAGTTTTGTTGTTTGGTACTAAAGCGATGTCTGGCCAGCAGGGGAACAAGGGAAGGATGGTGGATCAGGGCCAACCCTTTGCAGGACCATCTCTATGCCTGTGGACATTGCAGGTGAGAAAACTTTCTCAATGTTCTCAGGTTTTGCCGCTCTTTTGTCACACAGTTGTTTAAAGTCTTAAATAGTGAACACGGGTGGGACTGATAGTTTCATTGCTTCGTTTGTCGAACGACATCATCTTAATATTCCTCATTAATATGTCAGCCGACATGCTGTTAGATCCGTTTTCTGATTAATGAAGGTATATTGTGCATTTAACCCTTTTAATTTCATATTTAGATACAAGTTTTATCCACCTGTGAGAAAGTTGAATTATGGGTAGATAACAAATGTGTACATTTTGTCCACAGGAATCCAGAAAAGTATGAAATCTGACTTTGACATGGCGTACGAAAGGGGACGCATCTCTGCCTCTGTGGAGGACGGCAACACCCCCCCTACTTTAACTCGGGTCAGTACAATGTCGACTCAGCCCGTAATCCTAGTACATCCAAAGTGTTTTTCAATTTTGTGTCTTTCTGGGACTTGTTGTGTGAAAGTGAAATATTTACCTTCAGATTTACCTTCTTAGCTTTTTTTTTTCTCCCCGTGAAAGAACTCGATATCTAATAATCTCGTGAACAAAAGAACAATTTAAAATCTGCAGCGAGAACCAAAGGGATCATGGGATACCATACTTTTACTCTTTTATTTTAATCTTATTATTATCTTACTGCTCCCCATCGAGTGGGTTAGGGTTAGGTGCAGACCGAGCGGCTGACATTGTTACTGTGTGCTCATGTTGATATAGCAAACACAAAAATGTCTTTTTTAAGCCCAGAGTAGATTTCTGTTTGCCCAAGGTAAGTCCTTTTTTTTTTTTTTGCAAAAATATTCACTCTTCAAATGAGAATTCACGTGCTCGCAGAAAATGATTCAGCTGTGCAAAGGACGTCCCACTGAACGCTCCCACAGTTAATGTGACACTAAGGGGTGTCATAAATGTACACGTCCAGTCAGAAGGAGGTTGCCGATTGAAAAATACGTGGCCATGTTCATGCTGCTTAAGTTGCAGACAAATTTGTAAATTAGAGAATTCATTTGTCTCAATTTGGGGAGGGGGGGCTCAGTGGGCTGAACAGAGACGCTGAAGGGAACCGCGCAGGAGATGACCGTCCACGGACTTTTTGATATTCAGAGAGTTTGTTGTAGAGTTAGAGGCCGGCAAAAACTCAGATATTGATGGAGAGTCATGCTTGAAGTTTCCTTAAACTTGGATATTGTTGTGTTTTGGCGGAGGTTTGCGTTCTCTGAGTGTTTTTTTCTATTTCTTTCAAGCTAAATATGTCATACCCTGAACATAAAGTCATCTTTGACCTGGCACCTCCCTCATATGTTTTTTTTTTTTCTACATTTCAGTGCACATCGCAGGACCAGCGTGAGAGGAAGGTGACGGTAGACGAGGTTCCCTCGGGGATCTACTTGTATCCAGAGGAAGAGTCGGGAGCAGATAATATATTCACGCCTGCTTCCAGTCGATCCAGTAACGCCCTGTTTGAGGAGGGTCAGAAAGAGATCCTCAAACTAATGAAGATCGAGGTTTGTCCCGCTACTTTTTTCTAACCTATACGCTTTCCGTCCCAAATTTGAATGTGAATAGAACCTCCAAACGCTCCATCATATCTCGGCTGAAGCAGCCAAACCACAGCAGGCGATGCAGGAGATGAATGCCGTCCGTGAGCGGGGGGCTTCTCCCAATCATGCATCATAGCATAGGATCGAATCAAGATATAATAATAGGCTCATTATATTGTTCTTTTGCACGAACGAGCACATTGTGTGAGTTCAGACTAGAGCGTCTGCTGACAGATTATGATGTCAGGAGGGGGTCAGTCCATAGATGAGGGAGGGGAGGGTAGCGGCGGCATTGTCCAGCCACAATCTATTAAATGTTGAGACATGTGCTTTTCCGATGTGTTTGCTAAATGTTTAACGGAATATGAAGGCTAAATAAGCTTAAAAACGGAAACCCGTAGAATCCCATACGCTCTAAAACAAACATTTCATTTCTTTATGCTGCATCTCTTCATATCAGGTTCTAATGTAGATATTTAAAAAGAATCTTTGCTGCACAAAATTTAGTTTCAACTTCACAATTTCACTTTTATATGACGTGTAAAGTCCAGTAAGGCTAAATAACTCTGATTAGGCGCACGGAAATTTTGCCATTTTCTTGGTCGATGGCTGATTGACCGGTTTTTATAAAGTCTGACCAGCTGATGTTGATTCTGGACGATTCCCATCATTTTTTTCTTCCTTTTAAGTTTAAAAATCATTATGAGTAATGTATTTAAAGTGCTCTTATTCTGAAAGACTACAGAGGAAGTGACAAGGTTGGTGGTTATTGTGTCGTATGTATTTTATTCTGACCTGTTGAAATGAGTAAATCCTCCGTCCTTCAACCAACTGTATGACATTTCGAAGTGTAAATAAAACTTTGTAAACGTCATTCAGACCATTATATGTTATACGTTGGCTTTTTTCAAAGACTTCAGGACTCATGGCTGGTTCTGAGCTTCCGCTAGCTTTAGCCGCATTGCTAACATTAGCTTCTTAACTTGCTATGTACCTCAGGGTTTTCGGGGTTTTCGGGGTTGAACAGATCTTTACTTTGTCCTCACTGGTGGTACATATTGCGAACTTTGTGTTTTTTCTGGTTTACTTATGAGATGTTTGGAGCTGTGGTAGATCATGCTTGGTGTGCGTGTGCATATGGCCCCGACCTGTTTTGAGGCAACAAGCGGTAAACCCACTTTGTGTACCTTAGAGTAATTCATCCCTGACTTAATATTTTCAAAAACATGGTGTCACTGTAACTGGATCGAAGCCCGATCTATCAAATCAATCTTTTGATAGAATAAAGTAGACCTTCAGATTTCCCCCATGACTGTTATTCACCTGGTTTTAGTCACCGCGCGGCGTCTTCGTCTTTCCCCTTGAATCCAGGACGCAGCCTTGTTGAACGACAGAGTGACTCTGCACCAGGCCAAAGCTGGAGCTGTCTTAGCTCGGCAGGGAGACCAGGTATTTATAAAGGACCATCTAATATTATAAAACATAGAACGTCTCCCATCAGGAGAATCATTTCTAAATCATGACTCAGCGTTTTCTTGTTTTTTGATTATCCCGTGTTCTGTTTCTGTATTGTCCTCTTTGTCTCGTCCAGGACGTGAGTCTACACTTCGTCCTTTCCGGATGTCTGCACGTCTACCAGCGAATGATTAATAAGCAGGAGGCGGTCTGCTTGTTTGTAACCCACCCGGGAGAGATGGTGGGTCAGCTCGCCGTTCTCACAGGCGAGCCCCTCATCTTCACGGTCAAGGCCATCCGAGAATGTACTTACCTCAAGATCTCAAAGTCGGATTTCTACGAGTGAGTCCATCGTCTTTCTTTCTTTTTTTTTAACAGTCCACTTCCAGCGTTTTGTTTTGTCACTTCGGATAAATGAATATTGAAAAACGAGAAATGAGCGCTAAGTTATGTTTTTTCTTTTGAGATACGAAAAAACGAATTTGAAAAACGAGGCCTTTTTTTTTTCTTTGTTTTTTCCTTTTCAAGATCAAATACGTTAAAAAAAGATTTGGGGAAAATAAGTTTTTATTTTCATTTTCTAATTTTCTAATGATAAAGAAAAGAATGAAGTCATGAGGAGACAGGAAGGAAATAAAGTTGTGTGCTCCTGAGAGATCACAGCAAACAGGAAATACCTTTGCGGCTCTGAAATCAGGTTCACCTAGATTATACCTGCTAATAAACAAACAGTCAGCCACAACATTACAACCAGTCACTGACTCATTAAAATACACAATGAATCCTAAAATGATCAAGCCGTAAGAGGTGGCATTTAATACGCAACTATCAGGTAGGACGTCTCGACCAATCACAGCATTCCGTGTTACGATGGTCCATGTTGAGAAATGTACAGCGGTAGTCTGAAGTCCGCTCCATCTAGGATGCTTATAACCATAATCCACCTAAGACAGTAGTACTGGGGTCTCATCAGTTCTAGGGGTGATCATGCAGTAAACCAGTAGTACTGGTGACTCATCAGTTCTAAGGTGGATCATGTAGTAAACCAGTAGTACTGGTGTCTCATCAGTTCTAAGGTGGATCATGCAGTAAACCAGTAGTACTGGTGACTCATCAGTTCTAGGGTGGATCATGCAGTAAACCAGTAGTACTGGTGACTCATCAGTTCTAAGGTGGATCATGTAGTAAACCAGTAGTACTGGTGTCTCATCAGTTGTAGGGTGGATCATGCGGTAAACCAGTAGTACTGGTGTCTCATCAGTTCTAGGGTGGATCATGCAGTAAACCAGTAGTACTGGTGTACTTAGATTGTAATACCAAAGTCTTTAAAGCCAGAATTTCAAATAGAAACAACATGAATCAGGTTAGCCGTAGGTCTCACGTCTGTGCTGCCCCCTGCAGGATCATGAGGGAACAGCCCAGTGTCGTGCTGAGCGTAGCTCACACTGTGGCCATCCGCATGTCGGATTTTGTTCGGCAGATGGACTTTGCCATTGACTGGATGGCGGTGGAGGCCGGCAGAGCCCTTTACAGGTATTTCACTTCATCTTTGTCTCGTTTCTTGGATAAACAAGAACGACGTCAACAACAATCTTTTTTAACCACTTTAATTGCTCTGCTTTTAAGATAATTGGTGTTTCGTCCTCCTTCTTTCTCCAGACAGGACGACCAGTCAGACTGCACCTACATTGTGCTGAATGGACGTCTGCGTTCAGTCATACGTAAGGCAAACGGCAAGAAAGAACTAGTGGGTGAATACGGCAGAGGGGACCTCATCGGAGTGGTGAGAGCCAGACCCCTAACGTCTCAGAGTCCCTTTCATTATCAGACCTGTGTTCAGAGGTGACCTCAGCCGTCAACAGGAACCCTGAATCTTAACAACAGATCAAACCACAATAGAAAATCTAGCAATTAGCTTCCTCGCCTTCATACCGATGGATAGTTGGGCAGAATGTCCGTGTCGGACCACCGCGGCACGATCAGACAGTTTTCTGGTGTGTCAGAAATGTTGGCAGGGTCCGGACTCGATCGTCTGACGTCAGCGCCTTCTTTTCTCACTGCGCCTGCGAGAAGCTAGGATAGAGCTAGGATAATAAATAATAAGTAGTCTCGAAGTAGAAGGGCGGTTTCTTTGGTAGCGACTGAACAGCAAGGACGAACGAGAAAGGTTCACCGCCGTCAGAGCGGTGCTAGCTAACACGTTAACACTCGGTACAATCGAACGTAGCTCGTTTACCCACGATCCTCTCCGCTAAATAGATCAGCCATACTGTCCAGAGCGTTCACCCACGAGTCCGGATACGCTGTGCCTTTAAAAAAACAAAAAAAAAAACAGGTTATGGTTAACAGGAGGGCAAAAACTAATCAAGAAAGATTTCTGTATTGTTAACAAGCTGCTAGCAAGAAAAACTCTCGTAGCTTTCATACAAAACTTTACTTTTTTTCACTGTTTGAATCAGTTGTCTTGTGTTCTGACTACATGCTCCTAATTATACGGATCAGTGATCTCATCATCAGAGTTACCTCCTTCTGTAGTTCTGAAGCGTCTCCTGCTCTCCTTTAGGTGGAGGCTTTGACCCGACAGCCCCGAGCCACCACGGTCCACGCCGTGAGAGACACGGAGCTGGTCAAACTGCCCGAGGGAACGCTCAACAACATCAAAAGAAGATACCCTCAGGTCAATAACGTTGTCTTGATCGGACGCTTACTTTTGTAAAACAGCTGATGTTGGAGCGGCTTTTGACGCTTGATGTCGGTTTCAGGTGGTTACGAGGCTGATCCATTTGTTAGGACAGAAGATTCTGGGCAACCTGCAGCAGGTCCGTGGGCCCTTCTCAGGTAGGTCGATGAGGAGTCTGTCATGTGTGCCTGAGCAAACTCCCTCACTGCTATTCATTTTCATCTTTTCCCCGCTACGTTCCCTCCACCCAGGTTCTGCCCTCAGTCTGCCCAGTATGACAACCAGCGCCGATGTCACCAATCCCGCCAGCAATCTGTCCACTGTGGCCGTCCTGCCTGTCGGTGACGAGGTGCCGATCAATGCGTTCAACCTGGAGCTCAGCCATGCTCTCAGTGCCATAGGTAAGAAGGATTTCTCAATATGTCTCGGTGGTACTGAGACGTGTTTCTGTTTTATATTCATATGCTTCTGTTGGACTCTTGCAGGACCCACTCTGCTCTTAACCAGCGACATAATCAGAGAGCGACTCGGCGTTTCTGCTTTGGACAGGTCAGTCTGGCAAAACTTCTTCTTTATATGTGCCCTCCAGAAATGTGGGGTTACCCGCTGATGTTAACTGATTCGATAGGGGGTGTGATCTAGAGGGGGTGTGATCTATAGGGGGTGTGATCTACAGGGGGTGTGATCTACAGGGGGTGTGATCTATAGGGGGTGTGATCTACAGGGGGTGTGATCTACAGGGGGTGTTCTATAGGGGGTGTGATCTATAGGGGGTGTTCTATTGGGGGGTGATCTATAGGGGGTGTGATCTACAGGGGGTGTGATCTATAGGGGGTGTGATCTACAGGGGGTGTGATCTACAGGGGGTGTGATCTATAGGGGGTGTGATCTACAGGGGGTGTGATCTATAGGGGGTGCACCTATCGCAATTTCCTTGGCTGATCACCGATTTCATAAAGTCTGACCGGCTGATTCCGATTTTATTTCCTTGAACTTTTTCAAACTGTAATTGACAGCATACATAAAGACAAACAGTTGTTTTCGTGGCTGGCTCTGCACTCTCGTTAGCTTTAGCCGCTGTAGCTTTAGCCGCTCTGCTAACGTTAGCTTCTTGAAACTGGCTATGTTCCCCGGGTTGATTAATTTGGAAGTGCGTGATTAAGATCGTGTTGCAGAACGTTTTCGGGGTCGTTCCTCCGCACCTAATTTTGTCCTTACTGGTGCTACAAATTGCGATCTTTCTGTTATTCTGGTTTGGTGGTGAGACGTTTGTAGCCATGGAACCTAATTAAATGTATTATTATTATTATTAATCCATGAGTTTTCATTGAGTTTTCCCAGAATGGAAACCTCACAGATATCATTTTCTCTGGGGTGAAAAAGGAACAACTTCACTGACACATCATAATATTCTGCAGAAACACTCCTCTGGCCATTATAACATTACCATGACTCAGGAACACAAGGGATTAATCTGGCTACACTTCGCCTTTGTCCAAACTACTGAGATGGGGATACCGATCTCGGTGGCCACTCTTGAGACTGAGATGATTGAATCGGTAGCTTTGTTGCTGCAACACACTTATTTGAAGCGCTCTAGTCCATCTCAACCTCTTTAGATTTGCTGACATTGAGATTCAGGCGTATGTCCCTAGACCATGTGATGAAGGTCTGTACCTACGTACACACGACACACCTGGATGTCAAAAGCACACAATCGCACATGGCGGTGCTGGTTAATTACATAATTTTGTTTTTTTCTGCTTCATTTACCTCCCTAAACGTTTTTCTCCCGATCGCCGTCTGTATTACTGACCCAAAACTGTCTTTCACATCTGCCTCCCTCTCCTCTACTCATCAGTATGCACGAGTATCGTCTGTCCGGCTGGCTGGCCCAGCAGGAGGACATCAACCGGATTGTCCTGTATCAGACCGACAGCAGCATGACCCCCTGGACCCAGCGCTGCATCCGGCAGTCCGACTGCATCCTCATCGTCGGCCTGGGGGACCAGGAGCCCACCCTCGGACAGGTATGTGTGCGTCCAGGAGAGGGAAACAAGGGAAATGTCCTTTAACAACTCCACCCACGCTTGTCCCCGAAAAGTCCTCAATCCCCTGCGTTGCACAAGCAATCTCCCTGATTGAAGTCGTCAAATTAAATGTGACGTTATGTCAGAAAAACAGTGTTTTTCATAAAGAAACCCCCCCCCCCCTAGTGACAAAATATGTTTTTTTTTACAGTAGATATGATATATACGAGGTATGCATCAAATTCTGACTTAATGAGACCAATGTTTGAGAAATAATGAGATAAAGTTCCCCCCAGTAGCGGATATATACAACTGACCTTACCCGAAATCGATCCAGTTCTTCCTCACACTAAGGTCTTGGATAAACGATCCATGAAATATTTTTTCAGTTACATCCAGAAAATAGTCCCGCTGGTATCAATAATAATAATAATAATAATAATACTGATGATAATTTTATTTACAACGCACTTTTCATTTGTTACAATTCTCAAAGTGCTACAGAGTAAAAGCAGGAGCATAAAATAAACCAAGAAAAAGAACAGTTACAATTCAACATTAGTAAAAGAATTGTGAGTACAACATGAACTTCTAGAGTAAAATTTGAAAGATAAATCTACTTGACTTGATTGATGTGCAACAAATTTGAACTAAATGCGACCCACGGTTGAGGAATTTTGGCCTGATGATTTGGAAGTAAAGCTCTTCCTAGTGTCAAAAATCTACATCCAATTCTTCCTCACAATTAAATATATGTGGTTATAAAAATTTGAAAATGATCCATGAGTGAGTTTTTGAATTATCGCGCTAACGCGAAGGATCCACGATGATGATCCCCGAACAGTCGGCGGTATTATGGAATCTTTTTAAATTCAAATACGTACATTTACTCTCTCTGTCTCTTTATCGGCTCTTTCTCTCTCTTCTTCTTCTTCTTCTTCTTCTTTCCCCACCAGTTGGAGCAGATGCTGGAGAACACTGCGGTCCGGGCTCTGAAGCAGCTGGTCCTCCTGCACAAGGAGGACGGGCCGGGTCCCTCCAGGACGGTGGAGTGGCTCAACATGCGTAGTTGGTGTTCCGGGCATCTGCACCTCAAATGTCCCCGCAGGGTCTTCTCCAGACACAGCCCCAGCAAACTAGTAGGAACAAACTCTAATCATTTAAATGAGATTATTCTTGGAAAGATACATGTTCAATTATGCTTTTCTAAACTACACAGGATTTGGTTTCCCTATGTAGCTGTGTGTGTGTGTGTGTGTGTGTGTGTGTGTGTGTGTGTGTGTGTGTGTGTGTGTGTGTGTGTGTGTGTGTGTGTGTGTGTGTGTGTGTGTGTGTGTGTGTGTTAAACTCAATCAGAGAAGGGGCCAAAATCAAAAACCGTTTCCACACCTTCAAATTGGCCATGATTAATATGAGTTATTATGATAATTACTCTTATTTTATTTACTCATTTTATAGAAGTCTGAACCAACCAAGGGAATAGAAAAAAAGTCAAATTACAGATGTAGTTCAGAATAGATCCGCATAATTCATTTTACCGTCTCCCTCTCTATCAGCGGAGTTTCACAGAATCATTTCCAATGAAATGTTTTTTTTCACAGGAATCAACAGCAGCCAGAAAACTCTTATTTTTCACACTAGTAACTGTGATGTTCACCAGCGGGCTGGTTGTTATAGAAATTACATATTGTCTTGAGGGGCCGGATAGAATTGTTCTGCAGGCCGGAGGCGGGTTTGTGAGAAATGTCCAAAAAGGAGGGTCTTGTGTTTCTGGATCCTGGAGTTGCAGCTCGCTGTATTCACACAGGTGTGTTCTACGTTTGTGCAGAGAGACGTTTATGAGAAGGTGTTCAAGAAAACGGCAGACAGGCACAGTGATTTTTCTCGGCTGGCCCGAGTCTTGACGGGAAACAGCATCGCGCTGGTGCTGGGAGGAGGCGGAGCCAGGTGAGCACAGCCGATCCACGTCTGACAGCACAAATGTGTCGTGGTAAAGTTTGTGTGACTTTCTCCCAGGATTAACTGTTTGTGACCCGTTTCTTTCTGCTCAGAGGCTGCTCTCACGTGGGTGTCATCAAAGCCATGGAGGAAGCGGGGATTCCCATCGACATCGTGGGCGGCACCTCAATCGGCTCGTTCATCGGCGCTTTGTATGCGGAGGAGAGGAGTGCGGTCAGAACCAAACAGAGAGCCAGAGAGTGGTCCAAGGTGCAGCGCACATCTGTATTCATGATCCACTCTGTTCTGTCTCGCCCGTTTGTCTAATGCCTTATTCTCACGGGAGAAATTTCACCTGTATGTCCTGCTATTCGCATTAATGATCACAGCCCGCCATGTTCTTCATCAACACACGAGCCAGGTCTCCATCGTTAGGAGCTATCATAGTAGCGGCCCACCGCTGAGCCGGGTATGGGAGACACCTGAGGGTTGGGTATCGGTCCCTGGGGCACGTCAAGGACTGCACTCGGGGGTTGAGAGTTCCAGAGGGTGGGCTCATGTCTGGTAGTCTGTCTGTAGTCATGTCTGTCCAACCTCCAGAACACCGGCCCTGCCTGCCAGAACTCTTAGCGCTCTGTCCCAGAAGTAACTCTAGGCGTCGACAGCTGACCTGGTTGCTGCAGCAAGTGTTACGCAGAACCTTGACCTTATATCCAAGGGGATTAAAGTCTAGTGAAATACAGACTTTTATTTTCAACTGTTTATGGTATGTTTAGTTTTGTATTTAATTTTTTTGCTTTTAATGCATTTTTAGCTTTTTATTGCTTTTTCTTCTTTATTTTAGCTTTTTATTGTATTTTTAAAAACATTTTTTTAGATTTTTATTATTTTTTAGCTTTTTATTGCATATCTTTTTCGTAATGTCTCGATATTTGTCGTTTTCATTGTTGTACCTGTGAGGTGACCTCGAGTGTTATAAAAGGCTCCACTAAATAAAATATATTATTAGGATATTATTATCAGTATTATTAGGATATTATTATTATCATTATTATTATTATTATTATTATAACTTAACTTTTCCGGGTGTAATCTTTAAATCACATGAAGTCCTCAGCTGATACTGTTACCGTGCGAAAAGAACATTATATAGTTTTTATTTAAAACTCTGCTCATAGCTTGATAAAGTTTATTCTACCCAGAAACGACAGGAAACAAAAACGGGTTGCATCTTATTGATCTTTGTGTGTCACTCAACAGGCGATGAACTCAGTATTTAAAACAGTCCTGGATCTGACCTATCCAATCACCTCCATGTTCTCTGGTTCCGCCTTCAACACCAGCATCTCAAAGGTGTTCCAGGACAAACAGATCGAGGTGAGCGACGCGGTTTTTCCCCTCCCAGTTCAGGATTCAGTTATTTACCACGTCAAAAAGGACGGCCATAAAAAAAGAAGATTGTTATGTTTCTGAATCAGTCACTGGGGAAATTCAAATAATATTCATTGAATCCCTCTGTGCCTGCAGGACCTGTGGCTCCCCTACTTCAACGTCACCACTGACATCACAGCCTCGGCCATGCGCGTCCACCAGGATGGTAAGTGGCAGAAAGGCCGCCATAAAGGAGCCTCCAAAAAGTTCTGTCGTCATTTAATATGATCGGCTAAATATTTGAACAACATAAGGAACGCTTTAGTGAGAACTGGTTTTGATAGCTGTAAATAAGCACACACACACACACACACACACACACACACATACACACTTATTCTCAAATAGACATTTACAGTAAAATGCACGAGTCGTCGATTAAGTCTAAACATTTAACGCAACTCAATTAATAATAGTGTGGATGAATCTTTGAAATTGACATTTTCATCAACGCATGCCTTAAATGCCCGAACTATTACTTCCTGTGTGAATATATTAACACATCTATAAATGGCTATCTGGAATGATATACAGATTTAACTGACATGGCGTCCTCTGCACTGAGTGGGCCGCCTCCCCCTCAGATTCACCGTTTTAAAGCGGGTTCCCTCCAAACTAAATTGCGGCAGGTGTTTTTTTTTTTTTTCTCAAACCGTTGCTGATGACGGTTGGTCCAGTTGCCGCAACTGGGGGGTCCTTCCAAAACGGAGAACCTCGCGAGCCTTGCAGGAAATATCCCGACAAGAAGTAAACATGTTGCAACTGTTAAAAAAAAAACTGAATGGTCACTTTCAGCTTTTATGAACAAATTGCAAACAAGAGGATGATGATGAAGGGGGAGATGAAGGTGGCCTGTCTGCGAACTTCACGCATCAGAGTGTTCCCCTCATTTTGGCCACAAATCCACTCTTTTACATGATCACAAATGCCATTTTCAATTTGGTTTGGAGGGAAATCCCACAGCCAAGGACTTGAAGCAGGTTCCGCTAAATATGTCAAAAAGAATCAGTGTTTGGTTTGTAATGTTTGTGTCTCCTGAAAAGTTTGGCTTGCATAATAAACAATGCTCCATTAATAACTTTAGCGAGGAGAGCAGTGGACCGTTAAATCCCCACAAATCCAGCTGGTGTTGTCCAGCCGTTATCTTTGATGTTTAACGTTTATAGCTGTCATACTTACTTTGTAGGTTCTGGACGATTCAGGCAATTGAGATCACGATTTTTCTCCACGATTTAACCTTTCAGTTTATACTCCATGATATTATGGACAGGAGGAATGAGAAAGCTCAAACTCAAATCGACGTATGTAAAGGGTATCAGACCAGTTCTTTAGCACATCTCCTCCATAGAGGGAGAGAGATGAGTAGCCTTCATGACACAATGGACAAATAAAGGGGTAGAATGTGGAAAGATAAAAATTGTTGGGAGGGATTAGAAACTACAACTCCTATTTCAGCCTGTTGTGCGCGATGTTAGCTCTCTGGCCTCTCAGTGACATTACGCTAGCCCACTTAGCTTAGCTCTTGCTAACAGCCAGGATAAATACACAGCTTCACCACTGATTTGCTCAAAGTGATGAAAAATATACACTTCTAACGCGGAGAAGGTCCTCCTGCAATTCTTCCATGTGTTACGCAGGTAACAACAGACTACAACTCCCATGATCCCCCTCTCATCACAGATACATAATACCGAGAGGGCCTACGTCTTAAAGGGCCGGGCCGAGCTCGTACGACTGAGTTGGAACACAAATCGCGAGTTTGTCTGCAGTTTATGGTATGAATTAAAATGCTTCACAACCTGCCGAATCAAGATCGCAATCCTTTTGCGATCAATCGCACAGCCCTCCTGTCTTGTACAGTGGAATGCATCAAATTAAGGCACTCGTTCATTTTTTAAAGGTGATATTTTGAAAGTAAGGTCTATATAAATAAAGACTAATCGGCGGATTTGTGGGGTTTGCAGGTCCGAGCTTCAGTAGGAAACCCTGAACGTTTGCGTCTCTGCATGAGTTCGCACTAACTGCTACTACAATCGTCATCCGCCTCCCCTCCTCCACCACCCTATTTTTACTCTTTTTCTCCCTTTCACTCATTCACGTCTTCTATCACTATTACTTCTATTAATTCATTCTTGTTAAATTTGTCATTTTTTCTCTAAATGTCTTCCTTTGGCACTCCGAACAGATAACGCCGTAGTGTTCATCATTTTCTTGTCCGTCACCTTTTGCTTCTAAAACGCTCAGATTATTTTTCCCATCCACAGATTATGTGTGTAGATCTCCCAGTAATAGAGAAACGTCCCGTCACTCCTCACCTAGAGGCTGCGACGCCAACTAAACGACCACATGTAGTCACTGACCCCGAACGGCTTATCCCCCTCCTTAATCTGTGTCAACATGTAAGATCCAGAACACTCCACTTTGCCTTCATCTTCTTCCTCCTTACTGCCATTCCATGTCTCATCCCTCAACCATCAGTCCTTAACCTCCATCCTGTGCCGTCTGTGGTTTTGTTTTTTTTCTGTATCTTTTGTCAAACTTTGCCCGGGTGCTGCTGCTCGGAGTATGACACCTTGGCCCCACCTTTTAGAGGAGAAATGAGTGATTGTACTCCGTTATGACGGGCGTGTGTCGTAAAGTGTCACAGATTTGGGTTTTTTTTTTCAGCAAGGGCTGAAAAACACAATACCAGGAGGGACAGGAAATGAAACGCAAGCCTTTCCTGTAAAACCCTTGTTCCTCACCCTAAATCAGTCTCTCTCTCTCTCTCTCTCTCTCTCTCTCTCTCTCTCTCTCTCTCTCTCTCTCTCTCTCTCTCTCTCTCTCTCTCTCTCTCTCTCTCTCTCTCTCTCTCTC
>VRLP01003123.1:0-70473 GCA_009660295.1 Lophius piscatorius
TGGTTATACTGTGTTAGACAGGTTGACTGGACTGGTTATACTGTGTTAGACAGGTTGCGTGGACTGGTTATACTGTGTTAGACAGGTTGCGTGGACTGGTTATACTGTGTTAGACAGGTTGACTGGACTGGTTATACTGTGTTAGACAGGTTGACTGGACTGGTTATACTGTGTTAGACAGGTTGCGTGGACTGGTTATACTGTGTTAGACAGGTTGCGTGGACTGGTTATGAAGAACACTGAGGAGGGTCAAAAAGAGAAGCTGAACCTAGAATGGATTGAGGGCTCAGACAAACAGTCAGACAGGTGAGGGCATCCATTGTGTTGCCTAGTAACATCGCATGAAGTACGAGCCAGATGTCAGGTAAGGGATACAACTCTCTTTGCTTTGCTTCGTGGCAGGTCATTTATTTCTGAGCACTATGTTCATTTCTAATGGGATGAGGCAGTCCATCATTTTTCAAAACCATTAATTTACAGAAGGTTCCACATTTACTCAGGGTACATTTTGTCTGATTCTCTTTTCTTAAGATTCTCTTTGCCCTCCAGGCGTTTATCGACAGAACAGCTGAAGAGTGACAGGGAGAAAGAGATGGGGAGGTGACATGCAGCAAAAGGTCACAGGTGGAATCAAAACCATGGCAACTGCATTATGAAGACAGCCTCCCTATTTTAGTTTTAAGAAAAAACATATTTAGTTGAACCCTTCCCAGTATGCAGTGCAGTATTTCTTACCTATCCATCTATACACAGTTCCATATCTGTCAGATTTGTTCCTTCTTGAGCCAAAATTATTTCTTTTTAACGACAACCAGCTTCAGGCTTTGCAATGCTGTCAGCATCGGTTTAACATTTCATGCCCTATTAACTTTTAATAACTCTAAAAGATTGTGGAAGAATTCTTGGCTGTGAGGTGGAAACCGACTTTAGAAGTTAGGGTGGAACAATAATAATGATGATAACGAAGGACGGGAGGATAGTTGTAACAGCAGAGGGGTTATTTATCGTTGGTTTGTGAGTTGGGTTGCGTCAGCCGAAGCCATTGATATAACAGGTGCATAAAATTGAGAAGCTGTGCCAACTAATCTCCATTTAAAAATTCATGCGGTTCAATGGGTCACACTGAAGTGATCGGTGACGTTCATGTTGTCTGGTGCGATGAATCATGCCTCCCATTCTGGCAGTACAGGTGTTGGGTTTGTTTGTGAGATTGTGAATTTCCGTCTAGATGTCATGCTTCTTAAAACATCATTTAAAGACTTTCATTTGGTACTTTCAAGTTCTGGTTTCCATATGATAATACCGTAGAAATCCAAAGGTCATGACAGTCCGGCACGCCAACCGGGTTCGAGGCCGTCATTGTATTGCTCTAACTCTATACAATCCCAATAATCCCATAAATATAGATAAATAGATTGCTAATGAATTAAACATTATGTTCGGCTCATATGTGTGAGAGGGCTTAATCCCACAACCCTGGCCTCCAAGCTACCTCTCCAATTTGTGTTGGCGGACTTTTGTTCTGCTTAATGATCCTTTCCATTTAGTAGCTGTCCCACCAGGTGTCCCCCCCCCCCCGGTGATGTAAGATGGAGTTCTTCGACTTTGTCTTCAGAGCAAGATGGACATAACGGTAAGGCACGGCATGGCAGTTTGGCGAAATGTTGTTCCAGATCCGGGATTATCTTTGACTTGGATACGGACCAACGGCCATCTTTTTTGCTGATCATAACATCCCCTAAAACTCTGAGATATTATGGAATCATCATCTGATAAATTATTTTATAGCTTCATAGACCTAAGTGCAAGGAAGAACTGGATTGATTTCGGCAAAAATTCACTCTAATAGATTATATTTCACTCATAAGGGAAGTTCTGATTTGTGAAAAGCATTGTTTTTTTAAACATAACTTCCCATCCGTACGGTCGAATTAGTCCAAATTTTGGGGCACATTAATTGACTCAAGGACATCTATCTTCTTTATGTCATATATAAGTCACTAGGGGGAGCTTTTCTTTTTTTGGACATAACTTTACATTTAATGAGGAGTTCAATTAGAAGAATCGCTTGCACAACGCAGGGGATCGTTTTCTTTTCAACGATATATCCTTCCTGTCGGGGACGACTACGTAGGCAAGGCTTAGCCAGGTGAATTTTGTTTAGTCCGCCTTAACAGTTTAACAAAATAAAGCATTCAACATAAAACCCTTCTTCAAAATGAGCACTTGTGGAGTGTTCCTTGTTCTTGCGTCTTTAAGATGCATTTGGTGGGTTGAGTAGAAAAGTAAGAGTGAGCATGAATATGTGTGTTTTTTTTATCTGGTATCTCCACTTGTAGTGTCTTTTGCATCGGATCTTGTATCGGTGAGTCTATAAGCAATCCTCGGGCTGCAGCCGCACATATTTCTACCCGCACCATTATCCTTCTGAATGCATGAGGCACATACATTTTGAGTTTAGATATTGTTTACTTTGATGGTCAAAGTCCCGAATAATGAATTGGAACCTGTGGGGACTACCTGATGCTCACACTGCATCATATTGTTGTCACTGCTCCCCCTCAGAATCAGCTTTGGAAGAAATATGTTATTTTGTGTGGGCATGCGTGACATTTACCAGAGATCAGCACTCCCCCCTGCTGGTCGCTCAGGAGACTTGTAGCCATTGAAGGTTTCCTCTGAAGCTGTACAGAAAAGCAGAAAGAAAGATGTGTACAGAAATATAACTTCTTTTTTTTCCAACACAAATTTTTGTAGAAACCTTGAATGTTGAATCACGACAGTCTATACACTGTAGAGTAATGAAATGTTTTCTCCTATTTGTCCTTTCCGTTTGGAACTACAGCCTTCTGCAATGTTCACCATAGTAGAAGGAGAGAGAGTGAGGCTTTGTAATTTCTCTTTCATATGCCTATTAGAAAGTTATTGCCGGTGAAATAATCATAAAGATTCCATTGGCATTCCATCCTCAGAGCGAGAGAGTCTCTTAGTATTCCACTCCAGACTTTGCCTCCATATTGCAATTTCCTGTCAGCCTTATCTAGAAACAACCCGGAACTGCATTCTAGCAAAGTCTCACCTGCTGCTAATCAATCTCTGTTTCTATTTCTCCCTCGCTTTCGCCTTCTCTCCACGCCAGTACAATGTCATGATTAGTATGCTAAAAACCGGGAAAGCTTCCTGGGGGCATCAGTCACTTTGGCAGTCAGCTGTCCCTCGCTGTCAGTCATTGCTAACGGTGACTAACAGTGTTTCTCATTCAGCTGATCAGTTGATCACTCAGCCTCTTACCGAGTTGTCTTTCTTGATTTTTTTGTTTTTGCTTTTAAGTCATACAGAAATCAGAATATTCAGGGGAACAAGACCAGGAAACTTTTTTCTTTCATTCTACACCATTAGGGAACTGGCTCAAGCTCATTTTAGCTTTTTTGAATTTCTGCTGTGTGCTCTTTAGCAAGCGATGGTTATGTTCTGGACAAATTCACACATGCCTCGCCGGATTTTGATGTTCATACTGTGTATAAGCTTTACATTAACCTTGCTAAGGCTGACTAAGTGCAATGATAGGACATTTCTGTCTTATGTACAACCTGTCCGAGAGTTGCTTTAGAGCCTCAAATTGTCACCGTGGTAACACACAGGTTTCAAAAGGAAAATGAATCTGGAAATCTCTGTCTGATATTTATCCTCTTTATAGGCACTCTAAAGTGATTTATGAAATATTAGACATAAAATTTACAGAACTTTTATAGTGGTTGCAGGCAGAGTTGGGAATAGAGAGATACAGAGAGGTGCGTAGCAGAAGAACGACCCCATTTCTCTCGTGATTACATTCTGTTCAGGCCCTGTTGCAGGCAAAAGGAGGAAGATGAAGCTTCAGCCACAGAATATGAATTTTATATCTGCAGTGCAGCCAAGAGGTACCTTCAAGTAACAACCAGCCAGCCTTGGCACTGGATATAAAGGATCTGTCGCTGCGCAACAGTTGATTGTTATGAAACAGAACTCACTGTTGAAATATTAATTGTATCTGTTTATGCAGTATGTATACATTTAACCAGTGATATATGGTCATGAGAATTTTTTCTTTCGGCCTTTGTCATTTGCTCTCATCATCATTACATTTCTCAAATCGGGAACATTAAAACTGTTTTTTGTCCATAAACGGGAAAAATGTGTGGTATAAAAGGACTGAAGCACTGACTCACATCACAGTAGGAGAGCTACTATATAGAAAATGATTCATTTGAAGCTTGTAGTAATTAAATGTAGGACTATATGAGCCACACCAAATGAAAATCTACCCAAACAGTACGAGTGGAAAAAATGCTTAAAGGTGTCGTCACAGACGCTTCTTAAAATTGTATTTCTATCAGGAAAGATAGAAAACGAAGAAAAATGACTGCGGTTGCGGTGTGACAAAAATCTTTTGGCATTCAGACTCTTTGTTGAGAATGAGATCAAAGCAGCAGCATGGAATATCTTGCATTTGGAGTCAAGATTCTGATGGTGGTGGCTGATGACTCTGCTGAGGCTTCTGGATGATGAGGCTAATGGATCTGTGAGGGAAGGGAAATGTTGATATTGAAAGGCACAACAACAACTACTATTACTTACCATGATTAACAAAATTAGTAGAAAATTCAAAATAAATTAAAGGGAAATTTAATGATCACAGTTAATATATGTTGGAAGTCTGCTGAAGCTTTTATTTATAGTTAAAGAAAAGTTATGGATGGACAAACATACTGATGACTACACTATATCTCCCTGTCATTTTACAAAATTAGAAAATAAGCATAATAATGATGCCAACAATGAAAACAAGGTATAGGTGAAATAAAAAAAATCGTATCTTGCATGTTTGTATCTTCAGAGAATCTGCACTTAGCCATTTTTCTTCTCATATTCTATTTAGCTGTATTTGGGACATTTCAGGACATCCAGCTCGACCACATATCAACATTTCGAGTTGTTGGTTGTAGGTTGATTACTATTATTATTATTCTAGCTAAAGAGAGAGGGAACAGTCCTGGGATTATAGGACAATGCCGTGAAACGGATTCTTGCAGACATGGATCCACAAAAGTGACTGAAAATGTTGTAGAAGACACGAAAAGGCAGGACAACATCAACGCCGCAGAAAAAGACCATTTAGCAGACACACCCGTGGCTCTCTTTGCAAGTGTCTATTTATAAATAGACACTTGCAAAGTGACAACATTAGCGACGAAAAAGAAAAGTAATAACCCAATCCAACCAATCAAAAGTGGTTCAATTAGGTTGTAAGGTCACAGTAATCTCCTGCCCATCTTATATTATATGTTATTTTTTCTGTCTAGTACTGGATCAGGAGTTATGAGCTATATCCTCATAATGACATTTTGCAACAGCCTGAAGGTACGAGGACATCCGATTACACTTTGGCTACATGGTCCACGTGGACCACGTAGGTTCATCTTGGCCCGGTCCATGATTTCTGCAGGTGTTTATAAAAAATCATGACAATCACTGTATCCGTCATCTGCTCCCATGGTTCAATCCCTAAACTAGTGTTAGCCCTCCTATTATGTATATGCCAAAACCGTAATCTTAACCCAAACTCTGGGAGCACAGAACCACAGGAATGTAAGAATGAGTCAGAATGCATCATACGATGAGTTTTCACGAGTTCTATTTACCGCCACTTCTGTGCTTCAGGCAACACACACTGATAATCAGCGTCAAGATACGCAAGTGTGTGGAAAACCTGGGGGGAAAAAAATCACACAGCTCAAGGTCAACAATATGAGCACCCACCTAAAAATACACAATCACACTCACACTATTATGTAGGAATAAGTGGATACAGAGTGTGCACACACACACACACACACACAAACACATAGAGTGGTAGCAGTCCACTGCTGGTGAGATTGTCATATTTGCCCTTCCATATGATTTTATTATCAGGCAAATCGAATCAAGTTTAAATTGGGCAAAGTCAATTGCAGCACTGCGACTCCATGAAAAAAAAATCCACACTGATCAGCCCTAACATTATAACCACAAGTAGGTACAGTCAGAATAAAATTGATTTTCTCAATACATTAGCACTTGTGCAAGCAAGTGAACATTTTGTCTTGGAAGCAGGAAAATGGGCAAGTGTAAGGATCTGAGTGACTTTGACAAGAACCCAATTACATGATGGATGGATGATCGGGTCAGCGCGACTACAGAACTGTAGGTCCTATTAGGTGTGTGGTCTGCAGCGCTAGAACATACAAAAGTGTTTGAAGAAAGGACACCTGGTTAACAGGCGACAGGGTCATGGGTTCCCAAGAGTCGCTGATGTACTGAGGGAACGAAGTCTAGCCCATGTTGTCCGAACCCAACGAAGAGGTACTGTCGCACAAACTGTAGAAAACACAAATGTTTGTTCGGTTATAAAGTTGCAGAGCTGGTTTTGATGCAAAGGGGGTCATTTAATATTACAAAGGTAGTTTTAACGTTTAAGTTTCCCCTAGTGAGTAAAATATGATATATAAAAGATCAACCTCCTCGAGTCGATACATATGTGGCAAATTTGGACTAAATCGGACCAACGGTTGAAAAATGTGAATCTAAAGCTCCCCCTAGTGTCAGTAATATACAACAGACCTTTCCCAAGATCATTCCAGTTCTTCCTCATACTGAGTCCTATGGGGGTAACAATCAATCGACATCTATGAAATAGTTTTTGAGTGACCATTCCATAATTTCCACAACTATTCTGGGATATAATCAGCATAACAGTATAATTGGAATGGCAATTTCCCCACCGGTGATGAAGTGAGTAGCGGCTGCATTGAAGAGAACCGGCTAATGATCACATGGTAACAGCATTGAAACACAGGAAGTAATAGTCTCTGTTTTTCTATTAGCGGCTAGCATCTCTCTGGCAGTGAGCTATGCTCTCGCTTTTTTACATACATAACGATCTGTCTGACTCGCCCTCAGGCTTTTAGATGAATATAGGAAAGATGGAGAGACAAGATAAATAGGTTACAATACAGAAGTCAGGAATGAAGGAGAGGGAAAGAGAGCATAAATTTGACTCAGTCAATTTTGTATAAAGGGCGCTGCTGCCCTCAAAGGTTAAATTGATCCACTCATTGTGACAAATAGGCCCGATTAATCTAGCCAGTGTAAGACTGGGGAAGATCTCTCAGGCATCATCTTGTACCTCGCCAGATGGAGAATCCTTACCCTCTCTTCTTTTTTTTTTCTTTCTTTCAAGTTTTCTTTCAAAATGGAGCAAATATGGACTTGATTTGTTAAAGTCATTCTTGGAGAAAAGAATCAAATTGAGCTCCATAGAAATCATCAAAACATGGTTTAATAGGCCAAATATCTCTATCTGATACTGTAAAATAAATAATCCACTAAAGAAAAACAAGGAATTTCAAAGTAAGTCTTATTTCAGTAAAATTAATCTTTTTCTTGTCAAAAAAGGAGAAAACAATCTTACCTTTCTAATGAAATAAGTAGAAGTAATCCCATTTTAAGAAAATGTAATAACAACAATGGTTTGTATGGCATCCAAACAGAGGAACAAGGTTGATTTCCTTCATTTAGTAAAACCGCTTCTTACAACAACAACTACTTCATTTAAGAGATAATAAAATGACACAAACATTCCATTTGGTTCATCGGATTCAACCTCCTGCTAAAAAAAAAAAGGCTGTTTATTGGGTGAGATTCTCTGAATCTGTCTTTGCTCCATGTTGGTTGGTGTCATTTCAAACTTGTTCCTCTCAACATCATTCTTGAGCTAAAGTTCCCCTCTGGTGCTGTCGGAAATATACAAAAAAAATATACATATATAAGATACTAATTTTCTTAAAATCATTCCAGTTCTTCCTCGCACCAAGGTCTGTGGGGGTAGAAAATTGAAAAACGATCCATAACAGATTTTTCGAATTATATCCAGAAAACAGTGATTTTCGTAAATAAATCTCGCTCTAGTGAGTAAAACGTGAATTACCTGAGTAAAATATGAAATATACAAGATAAATATCCTGGAGTTGATTCATATACACTTATATACAATTTTGACTACATCGTACCAACAGTTGCAAAATTACGGTCTGACAATTTTAGACACAAAGCACCCCCTTGTGTTAGAAATATACAACTGACCTTTCCCAAAATGAATCCAGTTCTTCCTCGCACTAAGGTCTATGTGGGCATAAAATCTTAAAATGATCCTTAACACAGTTTTGGAGAAATTGCGTTAACACCAAGGATCTGCGGCGGCGATGATGATTCAAAATATATCCGACTTTTCAGAAATATAATTTAAAAAAAGAACTTCATCAATTCGACAACACATGTGGCTGCAAATGCCATAATACAACACGCTAAGAAAAACAATATGCAAAAGCCCCAAAACAATGACAGCCTTTACGAAGAACACTTAAAAGGGATGCACCCCCGAAAGCGCTTCTTTAATGCTTCATTAAGTATCAATATGTAAATAACTCATTAGTACAAAATATAAAATGTGAGCTGGACCAAACAAGCTCAACTCAAAGCCCAATTACAAGCTTTGTTGTTCATCAGCAAAAAGACAGTTTGCTGACTTTTCTTGCAGCTGTTTGATAAACGAGCTCAGCAACACTTTTTAGACTTGTTTACGTTAGCCTTTACAATTAAGCACCGGATGTCATTCTTCAGGCCGGAAAAAGTCACATGCTGCCGACTGCTAAATGATTCACGGAGCAATTATCGGAAATAACTTGACTTTTCTCATTAGTTAGCGTAATTAAAGTAATTATTTAAAAACATCCGGTTATATTCAGTGAATTAAACTTTGTTGATCTTATTCGCTGACCTCTTCATCGTTCATAAACATGAGCTCCACTAACTTGAACCTTAAAATGATGAGTTGAATGAAAATGCGGTCTGAGTGGTTGAGAGTCTCCGGTGTCGACCCGGAGGTAAGCTGGCAACTTGTAAAGGCTGTACCCTCCCTCTCCCCCATTGTCAGCTGGGATACGGCTCCAATGCCCCTGTTTAAAAAAAACATGGATGGAATTAACGGATAAAATTCAATTTACAAATATAAAGCAGCATTATCCTTTGATTTTCAAGCAGTCTTTGCATCACATCTAAAACAAAGTTCTTCAAACAGGAGCAGCTGCTGCTGCAATGATTTTTGTGGGAAAAACAACTCTACATAATGAGCAAATCTAAAATGAATCAAGTTAGTTGGAATACTCCTTAGCTTGATTGAAGAGTTGCTGCTCCAACTTAATATGGAGCAGGCAACCAGGAGCTTGGATTGATGTTATTGTCAATTCATCAGCTCAAGGAAAAGAACTTTAATCGAACTGGAGGGATAACCAAATATCAATCTACCTTCCCTCAGCTCTAATGAGCCTGTCAACTCATCCCGGCATATTTGTAATACTTTAGTTTCTTTTTTTTACAGATTTAAAGCCTTGTTTATCAGACATTTTATCAGATAAATGGGAACATTTGTGTTCAAAAGGAGTTCAAAATTTTACGGATTTAAAGCCTTATTTATCAGACAAACTTTTTTAGTGAATGCATCTTGGGAATCTAACAAGTTTTGGTAGACACCTCACATTATATTCCCCGATATGATATTGTTGATACTCACAGCATATTTAAGCAACACCATCTGCAAAAATATTTGTCCAATTATGGTTATTAGTGAAATATTGTGAGGAAAATAAATGGATGATAAACATAGATAATAAAAGATGCCTTAAAGAGAAAGATGAAAATACTAACAAAGCAGTTACAATTTACATGAAAGTCTATGTACATGGAAATTAGATTTCATTTCCAAAACTAAACTAGGACTACGGTGTCGTCCCCGGCAGCTAGGGTTGGTTTCTGGAAAGCCCTCAACCCACTGCATTGTACCAGCAATCCTCCAAAGTGGTCTCATCAAATTATATGGCAAGTTAAGCTCTAAAAAACAGCATGTTTTGCAAAAACATTTTAAAAAAAAAGAACTATTAGAGGAAAATATGTACAATAAGATTCCCACCCTGGTCCAAAACCAATGATTGTTTTTTAGGGTTTTTTTTTCAATGCCTTACCATAATGTCTATATGGTTTTGCCAAGTGGGCCCCATGTATATTTCCATATCTTAAACTCATACACAGAGAATCAGCCAATATGGGATTAAAGATGTTTTCTTCTGTTTAATTTAGTAAACCCAAATGGGCCCCATTTGTGTTGCCCATGCAGACCCAGTGCACTCATTTCCCAATAATGACCCAACTAAGACACATATCCAGAGCCTGCCTGGGTTTGCTGATGCTCATTTTGGACCCATGCCCACCTGATACCCATGTAGCTAAATGTGAAACCCATATTAAAAAGTGTTGGCAGGAGTGCAATAAAATTTAAAAAAAGCTTTAATCAGGTAGATAAATGGGAATATTTGTGTTCAAAAGGAGTTAAAAATGTATTTGTATGTATGTGCATAAACAGGGATGTAGCTTCACTAGCTACACTAATGGATGATTAAGAATATTGTACCTCTTAAATCCATTTTAAACCACTGATGCTTTCACCTGCCCCAGTAGAAATATCATATATCAACCAATCGTCATGTTATCAAAAGCAGTGTGCTCACAACAGTAGAGGCGTGAATTGGAACTCACATGCAGCACAGAGTACAGAGAGGCTTTTGTATGAATTCAAAATGACAGACATGGTTAAACTGTTTTTTTTATGACCTGTTGGGGTTCACATCGATTATAAGATTCCTAGCTTTGTGTATTCATATGCTTTTTATCAATGATTCTATAGAGTTTTATGCATCTCCTCTCAGGAGCCAAAGCCAAAGCTTTCAGTTCATTTTGCAATTTACACTGGACTAATATGATCATGTTGAACATCTCCCCGTTCCGTGGAACCCCTTTGTATCTCTTTTCTCCCATTTCTCGTTTTACAAAAGTCTCAGTGTGTTAACTCTTCAGCTCCTTAAATTGGATTTCCCAGAATAATGGTGGTCATGTCTAATGGTAATACACTGTATCCATCATAGGTGGAAGATTTGTGGTTTGGGTGACCCAGATTTGAAAGGCTTGAGAAACTTATAATTTCCCTGAATGAACACCCTCTGAATATGAAAATGTATGATAAGGATTTGAATGGGGAGTATATTAGAAGACCCCCACCTGCGGGTATCTTTTCAGAGAGTGCTTATCTAATCTAATGTCCAAACAATACAGGTCACAGTGAAACCATAGCCCTAAAGTAAAGTTAGTCATCCGTTTCAGTTTTATAAACTGGGCCTTTGCTATCGTCCCCGACAGCAATGTCCCCAATCCCTTCAAGCAAACCCATTGATTGAAGTCCTCCGAGTACGTGTGGGAGTTTTGTAAGAAGGAAATTGGTTTAGTAAAAGAAAGATGTCCCAAGTGAGCAGCGCTTATAGAAAAGGATACATATGCACAAAATTTAGAGTTTTTCATTATAGAAAAAAGCTCCCTCTAGTGAGTAAAATATTAGCATTTAGTTTAAAATATGGTATTTACAAGTAATATTTCCTCAAGTCGATTCGCATACACTAAGTTTGGACTTAACCGGACCAGTTAGGAAGTTATGGCAGAAAAAGGCTCCCCCCAGTGAGTATAAATGAGTCAAATTTAATAACTAAAGGAGATCTCCTCGAGTCGATTCATATTCAACAGACTTGGACTAAAATGGACCAAAGTTAAGAAAGTTGTGTCTGAATAAATGTTGTTTCTTTGTTAAAAGCTCCCCTTAGTGAGTTAAATATGAACTATGAGAGTAAAACATGATGTACTCAAGACAGATCTCTTGAATCACATGTACCCAATTTTGGCTAAAGTGAATGAACGATTGCAAAATTCTGGCCTGAAAATGTTTGTCGATAAATCTCCCCCTAGTGTTTTTACCCAAAATCGTTGAAATTCTTCCTCGTACTAAGTTCTATGAGGGTATTGAATTTGAAACGGGCGTTAACACAATGGATCAGCTATATATATTTTATACTTAATTAAATTAGTTTTTCATCTTACACTGCCAATTAAGGAAAATATAATACACAGGTTTTTGCTATTTTATATATCTAGCTAAACATGGAAATAGACATAAAAACCAAATATCTACACTGGGACAGGCTAGAAAAGCCCATATAATAAAGGTGTGTATTATAGGGGTCAGTGGTTGGTACATTATATCACTACTTGATATGTAGATTGAGTCCAGGTGTGGAGCCGAGCTGCGAGCGAGGAGGAGGCGGTAACAAACAGAAGAAACGACTTGAAACTAACGAGTCACAGGTGACAGTACCATAAAGAAGTATTTAATGATCAACATGCAATGATTCTAAATATTCCATTGCTCCCAGAAATTGTAACAGGAAGGTTTATTTTTAGGAAAGCGTGAAACAAAGTTTGAATATTCACATTCATATGAAAAGATCCCCCATTCGAAGCAGTCGTGACAATAAATTAGCCTCACGCAACTTTCCCTCTCAAGAACAGAGAGGGGGTCGTCATAATTCACACGACAAATAGTTCATTCAGGGGAGTTGGACTACGAAAAAAGATGAATTTTTATTACAAACGATTGTAAGTGACAAGTCTGTCAGGAAGTGTAAGTGTGTCAGGGAGTGTTCTGCCCTCAGACTCTTCAGGGACACTGTGACTGAAGGGATTCAGCTCTGAGCAGCAGTGAGGTATCCCCAAAAAAATGAGAACGCATGGCCATTATTTGTGATGAGATTTCCAGAGATAACCCTATGATATTAGGTAGCTGTGCATTAGCTTTCATTTGCTAACGCATGCTGCGGAGAGAATCACATTCAGAAAGAGACAGCAGCTAGATGATTATGATGATGACGCTGTGAATCCCCGTGATTGGGACAGGCTGGTGAAAACAGCTGATATCAATTGACACTCTGGAGCATGAAGCAGTGGCTGCGGCTGAGCGAGCATGAATGGTGTGGATGAAAGTGTGGCATGAGGAATGAATGAAAGGACTGCAAAAGTGCGCAAGGAGATAGTCTTCCTGAATTATTTAAATTCCTGTGAAAAGAAACATGAATCATGTTCAAGTTTGAATAAAAAAATCTCTGTTGTATCTTTTTTGAGTGCCATCTCATTTCAGCAACTCAACTTACCCAGACAGATCAGACGATGATATCATATATTGAGTTTTATCATCTAGAACAGCCTCTGTTGTAAAAACAAAAGTTTCAAGTATCAAAGAAGTATTTCCAGACTCTTAATTGTGAGTATATGTTTGGAAAGTCTGTCTGTGCATAATGCTGTGTTCATGTGTTTGAAGTTGTGTTTTATTTGGAGGCACGTCTTTGCATCAGAGTAGTTCTTCAGGAGTTTTAGGGCGTTTTAATTAGCTCTACTCTTTTTGTACTAACCAGCCACACACCAAACTGCCTACTTCGTATTTATTCCGTTGGGGGAAAGAATAAACTGGATCCTTTATTTGATAAAAATCCCGAGGTTGTTCCAATTTCTATACAAAAAGTAAGACCTGAAGTTGCATGTATGAAGTCTTTATTAATCTGGAGATCAGAGCAAGAGTTCAGGCCTGTGAGATTCAGTAAAGCAACGAGAAGCTCCAACACAGGAACGGCAGCGGCTGAACACCCAACCCACTCCCGCTAAATATTTAACCTGAAATTTTGATTTGACCTAATGTTGATGCTTTAACGGTTTTTTAATTTTCCTTCACCTTTTTAAATTTGCATATATTTCATTGAAGGTTACAGAACATCTAATTTACATTTTTGTGGCGGTTGCATGGGAAGTTTGTTCAACCCAACACGTCTCCAGCTGAATTAGATTCTGGCATACTTCACAAACAACTTAGCAAGAATGCACCCTGAGCCCATCATCCACTAATTTGCAGAAAAATGCCTTCTCTAGGGCACTGTTCAAGATACAGTTTGTTCTTCCACATTGTTCCGTGGACGCCCACACAAACACGAGGAGAACAGGAGTCGGATTGAGAGATCGAGCCTCACCTCCCTTTCCCTCGCTCACTAAAATAAAACTCAAACGGCAATGAGGCAGACTGGAAAAAATATGAGCAATAAGCCGCTAATGCCCCCATCTCTATTACAATCCTTTCCAAAAATATCACCGTATCATTAAACTTCTTCGCTGTATTAATAAAGTTTGGCAACAGGAAGCACAAAAATGTTTCTATTCCTGTGGAAGCAGAGTTTGAGAGAAACTCGGAACGAAAGGGTAAAACTAGGAAATTCTGATCATCAGTTAAACATGGTCACTGCCTATTCCCTCGTCTTAAATTCACTCTGTGGCTGTTAATGAGATTATTTGTAACCAGCCGACTGTCATACTGTTTCACAGCTGACAAGCCAAAAATCTATTCTGTCAAACCTGAAGTTCGTTAATCACCAATTGGTGTTTTTTTGTTTTTTTTGATGGTTGTGATTCACTGCATTCTGGTGGTTGTAGGTTTTGCATGTTTTCTTTGGTCATGGAACGCAGATTCCCGACATATTTATGAAATCCTACAACACAGTTTTGAGACAAAAACAAGCTCCCAGCGGTAAAATACCTCATAAAACATCTTTGACTAAAGAATCTTAAAAGTTCATGATTTGCAATCACTCTTATTCAGTTTCCTATTTCCGCCTCATAGCTTAGCACGCATGTGGATAATATGAGTATTATTAATAATAAAAATAATATATTTAATTTAGTGAGTGCTTGCATAAGCATAAGCACTCAAAGACAGAAAAAAAAAAAGAACAACTTTCATAGTTAGGTTGGAAAACACGAGGAGTTATCAGGTTGGTCATCTGATTGAAAACGTCTATCAAAGGTTTTTAGATGCTGAGTCAACGACATATCAACCACTTAGATCCGGTGAAGGGTGGAGGTAGCGATCAGGGTCAAGTACTTGCAGGCCTGATTGAAGATGCGGATGTGTGGTGATGACCAGGCAACTACATCAGGTGTTGCCACTCAAACATACAGACAAGGAAAGGAGAGAAACCCCTCATCATAGTGGGGGTTATTAATAATTTCACCTTACAACATAGTGAAATTATTTCTCTGCATTTGACCAATCCCTGAGGGAGCATTGGGCGGCCGTGGAGCAAGGGTTTTAGGGTTTCAGGGTCTTGCTCAAGGATCCTATGACAAGTAGACCCTGATGGGATTCGAACCAGCTACCTCCCGATCTTCCAATTGAGAGACGGTCGCTCACCAAAACAAATTAGGAGTCTTATCAACATCAATGAGTAAGAAAGTGGAAAAAATGAAACAGAAAATGTATCGCTTACTCAGCATAATTTGGTGATATACAATATACTGCATGAGGTTGAGAGTGTGTCATAACACTCACCGATGTTTTATGTGCAGATGAAATGTTTCAGTATTGTTTATGAGTGTGATGTGTTGCGGTAAGGAGCTGTGGGACACGTGTAAATGTATTTTTATGGCATGTATCTCTCCGGCGTTCGAATCAGACAGCCGGTAATCTTGAACATTTCTGACTGCCGTCCCCTCAAACACGCATCAGCGATCTCAAACAATATAAATCCAGTTGCTGAGGACAGGAAATGACCATATCCCACCGGCTTTCGCGAGAAAAGCATGTTATATCTCTATTCTTGTGTTCCTTATTAGAGATAATTGCACTTGCTTATGCAATTGTATGACGCTACTCTGGAGGTTTGACGCATCTCCTCACCCACTCGTTCTTTTCAATCTCTTCATCTCCTGTAATCTTCCAACTTCTACCAACTAGTAGCAGGTTTCTTTTCTACACTCCCCCTCTCCCACTATTTGAATGGTGTTTGGAGATACGCCTCTTGGGTTTCACCTACCTCTTTTCAAATATTCATGGCCTGTCATTTGGTCAGGCCGTATGTGTGAAGGTTTTTTAGAAAAATGTGAGGGCTGGGGCTATGAGAGGTGTCCCTGCACTCATAGAACTAGCAGTTATGATGCATCGCCTATTTTCTATTTTCTATGGACTGTGCTCTCTAAGGCTGTTGGGATATTGGCAAAGCAGGATGTGTTCTTCGCCCCACTTGGTCTAGTTGCACAAACCAACCCACGTCACAAGAAGACAGTAACCAGTCCTGCTTTGTCAGTGTGTCAAAGCACATCCGAACGGGTAGCACATTTTCTACCTGAGATTGATGAAGCTGCAAAACATCAGGGAGCCGATTTCAATGAGAGGGAGAGATGATGGTCACACACTGTGACAGTCCAGCATGGAGCCGCTTCTACCAGTAGGTCCACTATCCCTCCTCTTCACCTTTCCAAACCAACTCAATCTGCCTCTCTGACTTTGTCTCCAAGGCGTCTAACCTGGACTGTCCCTCTGATGTTCTCCTTTCTAATCCTGTCTATCCTCCTCACTCCCAGAGAACATGTGAACATCCTCACCTCTGCCTCCTGTCTTCTGGTCAGTGACACCATCTCTAAACCATCCTGACGTGCCTTTACGAAATTTGACATTTTACATTGTTTCATGAATTGTTGTCCTAAAAAACATAAATATAAACATCTACACACCCGCCGTGAATCTAGGCATTATAGTAAGACACATTAAGTTGTCAAATTCTTTAAAAAAAATCTTAGTTTCTCCCGTCACACATTCTAAAAACAAAAGGTTAAAGAAGAAACAGCAAAACATCTCCATGTCTTCCATCTTTACTTTTTAATACACTTTCCGAACGTCTCAAACGAAACACTTTTGTAGAGTTGCTTTTACAAACATAAAGATGGATCATTCAGTCACGCTCCGTCACTTTTTCAACTACAAAGTGGAACGTCTGACGGTTTGAAAATCCGTGGAAAAGGCGGTCAAACAGTCTTTTTTTCTTCTGTTGTTGCATGACTCGAGCTTCATCTTGTTTAAGGATTCAGTGTTTTGGTGTGTTTCTTAATTTAGCGGGAGCGGTAGATGTAAGGATGTGGCAGAGGATGGAGAAAAGTAGGAGGAGTGACGGGAATACGTTATGACACCACATAGTACAAATTATTCAGGGCTCTCTTCAAAGCGGTGATATTTGTTGACTTTCGCTGTTCTGGGAGCAGTGGAAGGAGCTCCAAACGCAACAATGACAGATTATCTCGTAGAAATCTGGGAGCAAACAAGAGTTTGTTCCGTAAATACCTAGCAGACATGAATCAACATTTGTATTCAATTGAGACTGCGTTTTGTTTTTTTTCTCCTTTCACTCCAGAGTCACTCTCCGTTACACTTTCTTATCTTTAGCTACGTCTTTCAGGTGAAGTAAAGGTGTGAAAATCCAAACTTTTAGGAATTTAGGATGTTCTTTCATACCTTTCTTTAATAATTCACAGATAATACAAAACAAAGATATATTATTATTATTATTACACAGAAACTAGGTAGAACCCTGATTATGGTCTTGTCGAGAAGAACGAGTTAAAGAAGGCCATAAATCACGATATGGTTGATGACAGAAAACATGACAAAAAGTCTAGAGAAGCTGAAAGACGGCATAACCGGCCAATGAGAGGAAAAGCACCGGAACAGTACAAGTCAAGGGATAAAACCGGCGACGCTAATTTGATACTTTTGCAAAAATACAAACCAAACCCGCCAGAGGAAGAGAATTTGATGAACCGGGTTGCAAGTTTTACGAGTAAAGATTTTGATCCTCACAGGATCGTTAACTCTGTTGATTTTTTTCTGAGCAATGGACCAGAATGAACGAAAAGATGGACATAATTCTGCTCAAGAAAGAAGTTTTCACAGGTCTCTAATCGGCAGTATAAGTACATATGTAGATGAATATCAGACATTACACGTTATCAAGTAAACAGCTCTGATGGGACGTTGTGTTAAAGAGCTGCTGTTGAGTTGATTCTTATTACTTCCCAAAGATTTTACATCTAGGCTAAATTTTGAGAGCACTATAAAGAACAATTTCTGGGGTGGGGATAAACAGAATTTCTGATGACAGCAGCGGGATTAACTCTCAACATATTTCTGCTGCGTTTCGAATGTTTTCATTAAAGTGAAAAGCAGAAAAAAATGAAGTAAGTTAATCATAATTAAATCAGAATACAGATATTCTAAATAGCAAATATGTGATGCATTTTTCAATTTTCTTCGCAGTTAATCTCAAAACAGGTCTGAAATATCGCAATATGAAGAATCAGTGCTGCATCTAACGCTAGCAACGAAGCATTTTAATACTAATTTTCTTAATCGTTATGAAGGCGTTTCATGGCTATTACCATACTCCCTGAAAAAATAAGCACAGTCCAATTCCCTTTCTAGTGCATCAAGTGAGCAGAGGAAGTTAAAGTGGCTGTTTATAATATTATGGGAATGTATTATATGCACATAAGAGGGAAATTTGTGCTGGCTGTGTGGTTTAATGGTGTTTTTTCAACAAATGCAGGCCAGTGATTGCAAAGACATTTTATCCTAAGAGAAGAATGACTTTAAAAAACACAGAACTGAACAAGAGGTTGTATAAAAAGTCTGTAGGGATGTTTTTATCCAAAAGCAACAGTGGGAAGCACATTCACCGCCATCACAACTACCAGAGCCAGACTCCTGTGTGTGTGTATGGTGTTTGTGTGTGTGTGAGGTGATTGGATGACACATTGTTTGTATAACTATAATTAGGCCTATGGCAAGGGTTTATCCCCGAAAAGTCCCCAGTCCCCCTGATTGAACTGAAAAAAAATCTTTGTAAAAATAATTGTAAAAATAAATATGAACTATTATATTAAATAGATATTCATGGTAGATTTCCTGGAGTCAATTCATTTGCACCAAATTTGAAATAAATCGGATCAACAGTCGAGAAATAATGGCACAAAAACTTCTAGTGAAAGAAATATAAAACCGACCTTGCAAAAAATCAATCCAGATCTTTATTGCACTAAGTTCTACATGATTACAAAATCTGAAAATCATCCATGATATAGTTTTTGAGTTATCACGCTAAAACAAAACATCTGTGGCGGACTTATGGGGAAATAAATACGAGGTAAAAGAGTCTTCTGGAATCATCCTTCAATAATTCAGTCCACACACACATACATACACACATACATACATACATACATACATCTAAACACGTGACGCATAAGGACATTTAGCTCACTCCCAGACTGATTTAATGAGGAGCGATTTAATAAAACATTGAGTGTAGTGCAGTGATTGCGGCGCTGTGTGAGTCACAGTAATCAACCGGAGCAGGATGCATAGCGATCAGACTAAATAGCCTCCGGCACGCCATCAGAACGCGTCTATGTTTATTCTATATGTGGCAGCTGCAGCGGGGCCGGTGGCAAAACTGGGCTCCAGTGTTTCATACGTACTGACAAGCCGGCAAACATATTTCGCTAGCGATGACAGCTATTCCTGCACACCACCAGCCGACAGTGTGTGTGCCCCCCCCCCCCCCCCCCCCCCCCCCCCCCCCCCCCCCCCCCCCCCCCCCCCGCCCCCCATACGGAGTGACACACGGCTATTTCATATTCCGTACATATGCCCCCTCTGTTGTAATGTCAGGTGATCCACGTCTTAATGATGAGGCTTTAGCTAATGTAGCCAAAGCCTGAAAGGCAACCAGTTTAGGTTCGCTTGAACATAAAGGAGAAGAACACATAACCCGTATTTACACGAAACGGCAGGTTTTTATTCGGCCTGCGATCGCTGCTTGTGTTTCCTGTCGTTCACAAACGTGTTCAGTCAGTCGAGTCACGGCTCAACCAGAAGCAGGGGCAGAGAGCGACGGGAGGAACGTTAACTGTGGAAGATGGAAAGGAGAGCGCGGCATAGGAAAGACACGCTTGCAAGTGGAAAGTGGATTATTTTAGCCATTACATTATGACCACTGTCTAGTGACGTGAAGTAGACCTATGCTGTCGTCGCCGACGGTAAGGGTAAATCCCCGAAAAAGTCCCCAATCCCCTGTGTAGACTCAACGGGTTTCAACCGCTGACCTGATCTTCTTCAGGTTGGGAGACGGCTGCTCTATCCATGGGGCTACAGCCGCCCTGGGCAGCACCGTAACAACTGTACTATTAATTGCTGTGAACGTCTATCTGGTTCTGATAGAAAGGTTTTAGAACTTATAGTGCTTTACTTGTAGCTGAGGAATTGTCAGACTGCCCATGCTGTCTCCACTTTCCACTGCTGAAAGCACCTAAAACAGAAACATCAGCACCAGAACTAGACCAGATTGTACTTATCAGCCCAAAGCCCAAGTACAAATATATATATCAAAACAATGCCCCAATGCTTTTATACCAACACGAAAATGTTTCTTTCAAAACTTCTACATTACAGTTTCTCTGTATTTTCTTTTTTTTTGTAAGATGTAATTTTTCCAATATTAACTTTCCCCAGACTTGCTGATTTAGGAATTTTACAGTTTGTACTGGAGGCAAGAACACAAGGGACTCCTCGGATTGATTTACACCAGTACTTTCATTTCATGGTTAAAGGTGGGACAGCCCATTTTTTTAAAGACTTCAGGTTTAATTTATAAATAGCACCGTGAGACCAGACAAAAAGTCAATTTATTCACACCTAACTAGGGCGCAAAGATCGGACCACTACACCGCAGTTAGCCATCCGTCATTTTTCTTCCACTCATCAGAAGCTGGGTCAGAGTGGCGGCGAGCTAAGCAGGTTATTACAGCTGTGCTTTCTGCAGCCGCACCTCCCAGCTCCTCCGGAGAGATCCTGAGATGTTCCCAGGTCAGATGGATGATGACGTATCTCCAGGATTCCAGAGGGTTGGGTTTAAATCTGGTGTCTGGTGTCTTGATGTTGTACCTGCTTCATGATTGGCTCCCGCCTCTTCTTCCTGCGTCTGAGCCAAGTGGAGCCCTGATTGAAGTAGAACCCAGCAGAACCCTTGACTGAAGAGGATGTAGCGTGAGTATTAAAAGTTTATGACCTTGACCTTCCAGTCTTCCAGAGCAGTTGCTGGACTGCATCTTAGATAGCCTATAATTTTATCTAATTTCTCCGCACATTAATAACATTATTAAACCGAAAAGACTTGGTTTTCAAGTTCCTCTTCCTCCCACATCTGAGTCGTTACACTATTGAATGGGTCAACAATGAGCCCCGAGCCAAATGATGCATAGCCCATCTCATTTATATGCACAAAAATGCATCGTTGTATTTCACAGCATGACTTCTATTTCTGTGTTTCTATTGTTATTCTGTCTCTCATTTTGTTTCCAGGTTTGAAAAAACAGGGATATTCTGCCGTGTAAGGGAAAAAAATACACTAGTAGACATATGAGATGATAGAGTTTCTCTTTCATGGATCAAACCACTGACCACATGCGTAACTTCGGGGCATGGCTTCACACCATAGACACTCCTGTCAGACATCACCCCTCGAGAAAAATGAAGGCGGGGGGGGGGCAGCATGTTTTCAGGTAAAGCCATCGTTGGATAAATAATAAATTCTGGATGAATGGACTCTTTTTAAAACAAGAGATTATTGCCATTTTTCTGAGATGTACGTGAAAGGTCACGACACTGAATGTCTCACAGCACAGCAATCAGCGCTGGGGGGGGGGGCAGTATCGCAGAATCTGCAATGATCGTCACTAATGTTATGTAAATATGGAGGGAAACTATTACGTTCCCAGATGGGAGGGAAGACGACTGCAGCTGTCTAATGACCCGGAGTGTGTGTGTGTGCGTGTGTGTGTGTGTGTGTGTGTGTGTGTGTGTGTGTGTGAGCACACACATGTGAAGAGAGTGTTAACTACGGAAGCTGATACAGGATGACGCTGAAAATGAGGCCAGCAGTCGTTCAGGTTTGTTTTTCGGACAATTCTCAGCTGCAATCTCCCGTTATTTTACGATCTTCATGTTTAAATTATTGCACAAAGGTCATGAAGGAGCCATGATCTACTTTCCCCCTCTGAATATCACAATATGCAGCTCAATAAGTGCAGATTTGAATACGCGTACTATGGTTGGGTATAGCAGTGAATTGTTGAATAACAGTATCATGCGGAATTCTTACTTTAGTTTTTTCTGATTTTTATTTTCACATAAATTAAACTTACAAAACAGAGGAACTAATCAACTTCCAAAAAGTACAGAATTCAACATGAAGTTAAAAAAATGGAGTTGTTTCCATGTTTGAGGAATGATTTTTGTTTTTTCAAAACATTAAATATAACTTCATCTCTAATTTAATATCTGGGATATCATTGTCATCACTGCTGCAAATCCTTCATGTTAACTCAAAACTCTCTCATGGATCATTTTCAAAATGTTATTACCACATAGAGCTTAATGCGAGGAAGTACTGGACTGAGTTTTGGGAAAGGTCAGTCGTATGTTGTGCTGTCGGTCCGATTTAGTACAATTGTGGTGCACATGAATCAACTCTAGGACATCCATCATATATATATATATATATATATCTCGAACAATTCATATTTTGATCACTAGGGGGCGTTTTCTTTATGAAAACACTGTTTTTGCGTGGTTATACCTTTACTGTCGTGGATGACGTAGGCCTGGTTTGGACTTTATCCTCGTCATATTACAAATAAACTCTCCAAACTACAGATTTTTTATATATATATATATATATATATATATATATATATATATATATAGCCCTAATTAGACTAATAAAATAATAAAAACTTTCATATACTTTAATTTTTTTATTGAATTTATGAAATTAAAAAATGATTTATTGGGACTTTTGCATGATTAATATTTTTTGAATTAATATTAAAAATAAATCCTATAAAAAATAAAATATGATTTAAAAAAAATAAATAAATAAACCAAACAAAATAAGTTAAATAAATAAATCTCATGTAAGCCCTGAGGTACCCTTAGGCATACACATTGCACACACTCATCACACACACCTTACTGTATGTTTAATAATTTACGAAGTAGGTGCCAGTAGTTGATCCTGTGGAGAGGAAGTGCAGAGGGAGGCGACGGTCGGAGAGATCGAAGCAGGCGGCGGAGGGAGGCGTTCTGCAAGGCTACTTTATATTTTGGTTCATTTTCTATTAACAGAGATGGATCATCGCTTAGGTCAAACTTCAATTTGCTAGATGGCAGCGCTGAGCCCCAATCAATCCGCTCAAATGTTGTGAGTGGTTCCATTTTAGGAACAATGGATCGGAGGAGGAGGAGGAGGAGAAGGATGGGGGAGTGCAGTGATAGAGATTAATGTTTAAGTGGACTAATGGACTGTCAGTCTAAGCACTCAGCATGGACAAACTCTGTAGTCAGCCCATAGAAGCTGTTTGGGTTTGCAAGGAGGCAGCGGGCTGCAACGGGGTTGTGCACAGAATTTATCAGTGTGTCTTGGCAAAACGCCTCATTTCCCAAAGCCTCCAGTCCTGTGATCTGCATTTTAATTGTTTCTGAATTTACATCCTGATCAGCGGCGGAGCAGCGGCGTGATTGAACGAGTATGACCTTGATGCTGCCTCTTCTCCTGATGTCTCCTCGTCCTTTTATCTCCGCTCCGCGTCGTATTTCTGTTTCGGAGTCTCTCCCTCATCACTTCACTTCCACTTCAGTTCCGTTTTCTGTTCTCTAGTTTTTGTTTTCATGCCACCCAGGTTCACCTGCCCTCTCATTCCATCCCAGCTGCTTGATGAAACTATGATTGGCGCACAGGAAGAAGACAATAAAGCATGAGGTGAGAAACTGAAGAGTCTTCTGGAGTCTCAGATCACCTCGACGTGTTGCCTAATCCTTATCCTGTCTCTGCATCAGTTTTTTTTTAAACTTATTAAATCAGCCGTTATATTATAACTACCCGCCTAATGTTTTGTGTTGTGCCTCTTTTGCCAAAGAAGCGGGTTGACCCGTCGAGGCTCGGACTCCACCAGATCTCTGAAGGTCTGCTGCAGCATCTGGCAGCAAGAGGTCCCCAGCAGATTCTTCAGGTTCTCTGAGTTGAGAGGTGGGTCTTCTCAGACCCAGTTGTCCGACTGCATTGGGATCTGGGGAATTTGGAGGTCATGTCAACACCTTGAACTCTTCCTTGTGTTCCTCGAAGAATTCCTGAGCCTTTTTTTTTAGCTGTGTGGCAGAGCCAGTACCCTGGCTGTAGGAAAAGTTCCTGCAGCTCATTCCCTGCTCCTTCCACTTCGGCGTCTCTGTTCAGTCCACTTAGTCCCTAGGTCCTAGGTTTGAAACATCAAAGGAACAAAGGCAGAAATAGCAACATCGTGATTTCAATACTCAAAATTGCTGATTTTTGCTTCTTGCTTTTTATAAATGCTGCAAAAACATGTAACTTCATGAAAAGTGAATCACCGCTAGGATATGCCAAAAACTACATCTGGGTAAAATTTCCTTCAAATCCATGATGTAGTTTCTCTCTAAACTCGCTCACAAACCAAGTATCAAACAAACAGTAAACACAAAGGAGTAAAAATACTGTATAAACTCCATGGCGGATGTATATATTTTCATGTTCATAGCAAAATCACCTCAGACTCCAAAGGCTTTTTACCTGGCAACCGTTCCTTCTGCACCACCTGCATGTGACTTAATGCAGAAGTTGTGTATAATTCAACATTTTCAATAAAAACATCCCATCGGTTAAATAAAAGTATATATTATGCTGTAAGTGGAGTGGCAGCGATTTGACGGCTGTATATCAGATGCTTTTATTCTATAAGGAATCATAATTTTGATTTCAAAATGCTCTTCTTACGTACGTATTTGAATATACTGTGAGCAGCTGTTGAAACATTCTATGCATTTGCCAAGTTCATTACCTGGATATTAAAGTTTTTCTTACTTCCTTTCTTAAATGATGTGCTCTCATTATATATTTACATACCAGAAGTGATAAACTTAAATCACTTCCCCTGCATGTCTAACTGGAATACGGTTGAGGCGCTCTGGACGCCCCGCAGTTAAAATAATTAAAAGAAAATTAACATTACAAAGAGTCGCTTTATCATACAGCTATATTACAGCTGTGTAATCCATTCCATTTACGTGAAGGCAAATATGACAGCTGCCAAGCGAATTACCCAGCTTTGAATTAAAAGAGCTTTAATTCAAAATCACAGAAGGAATGAAGATGCGAGTGGATCCCGGCTTTCTTTTACTCAGAAAAGGTATTTTGAATATGAATTCTTGCAGAGGGATTCTAAGAGCGGTATATGTCGCACTATCTCACAACTCCATCCCATCCGGTCCCCTCTCTCTCTCTCTCTCTCTCTCTCTGTCTCTCTCTCTCTCTCTCTGTGTTTGTCACGTTGCCATGAGGCTCGTAGCCGGGCTCTCTGGGTCGGCTGTCAGGTAATGGAAACATCTCTGGCACAGACAGGAGGCCAGTGTCCAGCCGTCAAACTGAGGGACGCTCCAAAACAGCGACTGGCGAGCATCCACATACTGACAGAGCAAATCAGAACACATTTCCTGACGTCATGGAGATGGCAGGAGAGTGAAATATAGATTTGGCTGATTGCAGCGATTTGAAAAGGTCACATGGTACCACACGCCTCAGGATGAGGGCCAGTCATGCTATTGAGCTAAAAAGGTCCCTGTAAATACTTGATAAGAACTGAATAAAACTGTTCAAATTGCTTTATTCTACTTTATTTAGCTATACTTAAAAATAAAACGAATGGTTTTTTGCAAAAAAATGTTTTGTTGTATTTCTGAACTGTTTTGTAGCACTTAACAAGAATAGCTTTATAAGGGATTTATAAATGGTTTATAATTGGGTTATAAATTCGCCTTATAACATTTTACGAGTTATAAGTGAACGTTTATAAACAGCTTATAACATAGCTTTCAATTTACAAATGTGGGTCACTATTTGGCGATATCAAGCTAGCAGTACAAATGGGTGTGCTCACTATTTGGCAAGCATGAGATCTCTGATACCCTTTATAACTAATTAGTTTAATCAGTATATTAATGATTTATAAAGTGTTTACAACTTAATTAGTAAGTTACGTTCAAGCCTTAATATAAATCCTTAATAAGAGGAGTCTTATTGTATACAAAGTACTCATTTATTTTGCCGTATTGTGGCTGTATTATATATTACAGATCATAATTAGAGATAATTAACATTGCAGTTAATCTCCTGGAGGAAATTTGTTTGGAAAATGATCATAATCTGTATTATTATAAGTTAATTGATGGCCGTTTGCAAGGACTCTGGGATAGAGGATGTGAGGAACACGGAGCAGAATATACACAAACATATTTTTCCTTTTTTTTGAGCTTCTGGAACTTCAAAAACATTTGGTTACTAAGTTTATAATATAGATGTATTTCTTCAACATAATTAAATTCAATGAGCGTAAAGCATGCACGGAAAAGGAACGAATCAAATCCATCAAAAAATATAGACCCGGCTGTAAACAGATGTAGGACAGAATATGTTTCGCCTCGAAAAATTGACTCTGAAAAACATTAGCTATCTATGTAAGATACCTTATACCCCCTCTGCCCTTTAGATATTCTCTGTTCTTTTTCTCATGAATTCCTATTTCATTATTATTAAGAAAAACTATGACAATGATTGAATTCTAAAGTTAAAAAAAAAAAAAAAAAAAAAAATGAGGCAAGCATAATATTATTCATAAGTGAGATTCTACAATAACTCAAACGGTTTATTTGGACGGTTAATTAAAGTCACGCCCAGAACCATCGAAGAAATATTGATTTTGATGATGACTAATGTACTGCCCTTTAGAGGGAGACATTATAACTGGGCCTTTAGCCTTTTCTGACTGACAGTGTTACTGTTTTGCACAAAGTTAAGAAACTAGCTGTAAATGTTGCATATAAGACGATGTGCGTAAACTTGCTATGTGGATAAGTGTGTAAGAGTAGTGTGTGTAATAGTTGGTGTATTGTAAGTTTGTTTGGGGGGGGGAAACAGGGAACATTTCAGGGAACATTTTCAAATTGAAAAACCATGGAGACCTTATTGCAAGGTAGAACTGGATTGATTTTTGTTTTCAGGCTATAATTTCTCAACTATTGTTCTGATTTAGTCCAAATTTGGCGGATATGAATTGAGTCGAGTAGAACTATCATGATTGCATTGGGTTTTACTCTGATAGTTCATATTTTACTCACCAGATGGAGCTTTTTTCCCCCCAAAAAACTCAATTTCACTATTTCCTGGATTATTTTCAATCTTTATCCCCAAAAAGACTGTAGTGTGAGGAAGAACTGGATTGATATAAGGATAGGTCGGCTTTATATTCCTTACCCTAGTGGGAGTTTTATCCTCACATTTTCGGGCTACAATTTCCCAACCACTGATCCGATTTCCTCCATATGAATCGACCTGTGGAGATCTATCTTGTATATCGTATTTAGAGTTTTTAACAGAAAAACTGTTTTTTGGACAAACATTATTAACCATTAGACCAATTTAGCATCAAAACTTAAAGAGATCTATCATGTATTAATCGTATTTTACATAAATAATTCATATTTCACTCTCTTCCTGGAGCTTTTTTATTACAAAACATACTGTGGACATAGCCTCGTATTTAAATTGGGGAATCAATCAGGGGGATCGCCTGAACAATTCAGGAGTTTTTCGGGGATATACCCTTGAAAAGGCCTTATTTTTAACCTGTTTTATTTTCTGTTCTGAAACAAGTTGGTATGCAGTTACAGACGAAGTGAAAGACCTCAATGTGTGGAAGCAGGCAATAATTAACCATCGACTGGTTCCACTCTAATGGAGACCCAGATGTGATGAATCCAATAATGACTCTGTTATTAAGGTAATCTATTACTCTGGTTAATAAGTTGATTTTCTCTATAATTGGAGAAAAATCCCTGTGGACCCATGTAATAATGTTGAGTGTTTAGCAGGCAACTAAACCCAGGGGACTTGGCTTTGCAGTAATGTAATGTGCTTTCTTGAGTTTACTAATATAATAATGTACTTTTATTTCAGTTTATTTCAGCATTATTTATTCCAGCAAACATCCAAAACAGAGAAACTTGCTTGCTGGGTATTTATTGGAGGAATTGGCTTGTTAAGATAGAGATCATACACCGCACAAGGAAGGGCAGATTAACTGCAAAATGTCTTTTATTGGCCTTTTTCTAACATTTAACAACACAAATATGCTTCGAACCAGATTTTTGGGATATCTTAGTTTGGACAATCATCAACCACGTCACTGGACTCAAGCTGAAAAATGTGTTGCGCCCTCATTTTGGTGGCACTAACATTTCTGTCACCCCCATCGAGGTGTCAACACTGGGATGCATTAGCACACACATAGACTCACATTCTCACACACACACAAACTCACACACACACATTGTCCATAGGTGACCACTTCACAGAACCCGGGGCTGTGCAGCGGTGTGTAGCCCGGTCTGAATCACTCTTTCCTCGGGGTGAAGACAGGTCACTTTAATCTCAGGGGTAAGTCCCGCTGACCTTTCATATCTGTGACTCTGACCTCCAAACGACCTTTCACGGGGAGCACGGTTTGTCTCGCACCTGCCAGCCATTGCTGACATGTACAAGCATGAGTATGTCCCACCAGGAGGACAGCATGATGGCATTTTCACTCAAAACTCAAAACAGTTATTGTCCTTTTATGAAGAGATTCAACAGCAGCGCCGTAACCAAGACCTTTCTCTCTGACGTCCTTCTTCATTTTCAAGACCGAACAAAACATTGGTGGAATATTTCCGCCCTGGTGTGTCATTTTGACTCCTTCATGGACATGTTTTCATCTCAAAACCACTTATTTGGGATTTTGAGATTCTCAAAATAAATCAATCAATAAAGGAATCAAGTTTGAAATAACACGCATACAAGAAGTAGGTCAAACGCTCTTAAACAGTTAGCAGGGATTCCACAAGCGGAAGAGGCATGACGTATTGCACGGCAGCCCCAAAATCTGGCGTAATAAGGTGATCTCTCTAAGTGAATTTGAGATCGATCGAACGTTCAGTCAGAAAGACTATCCTCTTGCACACTCGGGCCACGGCTGCTGTTCATATCACTGCACAATAGAAGTTATCTCATTCAATACAAATCATAGTGTTTACCTGTCCTCCAGTGAGATAAACAATGCAACGTGTATTTGGGATGTTTTTGTTGACTTTGACAGGGAACGATTACGGTGGTGAGCAGCGATATGGAGATTTCAGTATATTTGCAGGTTAGAAACACAAACTGAAATATCAGGAAAACCAAAGGGTTGAGATGAATAAATGATGGGAATATAAATGTAGACAGTCTGAAAAACAAGGCCTACGCTTTTGTCATATATATATATATATATATATATATATATATACAAAAAGCCCTGATTCCCCTGCGTTGTACGAGCAATAAGAAGCAATGATTGAACTCCTCAAATAAATGTGAAACAGTTTTTTCATAAAAAAGTTAGTGAGTAAAATACAAACTTCTAGAGTAACAGATGTCCTCGAGTCGATTCTTATGCACCAAATTTGTAATAAATCGGACCAACGGTTCTGAAGTCACGTGCGAAAGAGATTCTTCGTAAAAAGCTCCCCCTAGTGAGTAAAATATGAATTATTAGAGTGGAACACAAGATAGATCTTCTTGAGTCCATTCATAAGCACCAAATTCAGACAAAATTGGAAAATTTTCCCAAAAATGAATCAACTTCTTCCTCGTCCAAAGACCTATAGCGGTGTGAAATTTGAAAATGAAAAACCTTTTCAGGGATACAACCAGAGGAAAAAACATATTTAAAATTAAAAACATCTGAGGACTTCTAGGCCCTTCACCTTTTACAAACGAGCCACCAATCCTGACGGACAAATGGAGGAGTGCCAGAAGAAGAGCAGATACGTACCCTCGTAAGGTGCCAAATGAAAACGCCACTTAACTCAGCGAGAGTTATTATTTATGAATGTCAGAGTTGTTATGTTCTGCAAAGTAGCAGCCTGAGTGGGTCAAAATGAAACCAGCGCAGGAGTTGGTTTCATGGGCACCATATTATTCTCACTTATTCTACAACATGAGCAGCAGCTGTCAAAGTAAGTAATGTGAAGTGGGACAAACACTGACAGGAGTTCACATTAAACTTTTAGGATTACAGTTTCAGGAATATATACATAAGGCTCAAGTTTTTTACATCCCAGCCATTAACATTATGTTGCTTTATTGATTTCTGGCAAACAAACCTGACATTTCCCGGTAGGCGGGGCCAGGGTCGTCTGCAGAACAGTCTCCTTCTTATGAAGGGAATCATCGTCCCAGATCACAAGAACACGCTGAGCCACCGGCCGAATGCTGACGGGCTGTAAGTTTGAAATAGGATTCTTTCAATGGCCCGTAAAATGGCAGCTATATAAAATGCAGGCTTTAGCTCCGGTTCTGAAATGTATCTGCAGTCGCATGAATGAGGCTTTAAATCTATTTCATCTCACTTTCGCTTCAATTTCATTTGTCCTTGAAATCTTACTGCTTCAATGTTATCCCTGACTCATTCTGCGGGTCAGAACCAAAGCATTTGGACTCTGTAGGCTTGCATCTATTTCTTTTTTTACTTGACGAGGACCATTTTAGGGCAGTAGACATTTTTAATTTTGTTGTTTCTATCTTTGTGAGTCTTATTTTGTAATGTTCTTTCTGATTGCCTCGATTTGTGTATTTGTAAATATCACGTAGCAATCTGGGTTTACACTCGGTACCCTTATTACAACAAAGAATAATAGAAAGCCAAAAAACAAACTTATACTGGTGAAAGAGTTCACTACTGTAAAAATTACAATTCTTTTATTTTGCGGCTACACAAATTTGCACCGTTCACACAGATGGAATACCTCATTCAGCAAAGACTCAAATATTGCCAGAGTGGGCAACTTGATTTTTCATTCCATTAAAGTGACATAAAAGAAAGCAGATTGTGCAAGGAAGGAGTCACATCTAGGATTTCCACAATTCCCACTTGAGTCTCCATTTTTCTCAGTATATAGAGACTTTATAGATTATTTGTTCAGTTGAACACACTTTTTTTTATATGTTAAGCATTTTATATCTAACAAATGCATGACAGTGACAATGCTGTTGCCATTTCCTGTTTCCTGTCCACTACATACAGTCGTTCTTAATGTAATGACATAATGTCTCCATAAGAAAGCCTGATTTAATTTTTATTTTAGCCCCAGATGGTAAAAGGAAACACAGATTTAAGTACGAGGGGGAAAAATTGGTGTGTAGTTTTTAAAAAACAACATTAAGAATATGAAATGTTTCAATTAAAGTGGCTCATTTTTTATTTTTTTGAAATTTTTGGTCTTTTTAGACAGTTTAAAGGAATAGTTATTCAGTTATATATATTATTCCAGAAGCATTGTTGCTATAGTATTGATTATTCACATTTTCTATTGTTTTCTTTTTTTACATACACTGATTCTCTATATAAGGGGAAACTGCATGTTCAGTTATTTGACTTTGACTTTTGTAGTTGATAATTTCTTGTACTTTTTCCACATTTTCCGAAGCAAAACCATTTTTAAAAAAAAAAAAAAAAGCAATTAAAGTGGTTGACTTGTTTACAGAAAATACATCATCTACTGTTTTATTTGTTACGTTTCAGTACACCACATTGAATGTGACATATTACTCTACAACTCTGGAATATTAAAGTGCGCCAGAGCAAATAAGATTAAGAAAAAGGACAAAAATAATCAAATGTGCATCTCTCCCTTCATAAGAAACTTGAATAAGCCTCTAGATGCTTGGCCTACGATACGATTCACTAATAATACATTAAAACGAAGAATGATTGAGTTCATCTGAAGTTCCTAGCGTTTGTGTTTGTTTACCATCATAGACTTTATTGCCTTCCAATGAAAATGAACAAAAATGTGAACATTCTAAATTTAATATGAAGTTTGTCTCACACACACTCATGGCCGGGTGCCTCACTTCACTCAGGAGAAATATAAAACATTTGATATAAAACGAAATCAACCATCAGTTCATTGAATTCAAAAACTTTGTAAAACCCCTCAAGCAATAATAGTAATAAAACTTATATTACATTGTCACCAGGGGTGAAATTAGAGCCATTGAAACTAAGAAAGTACTAGAAAGAAATACCGAGTCAAGTGGACTCAGGTGAGATGATGTAACCCAACTGAAACATCAGTACAACACTTCACTGCAAACAGACATACAGAACAAGACATGACTCTTAAACCGCCGCTATGACTGTCACGCAAGAATCACATGACCTCCTGACATCCGGTCTTATAACTACACGCTCTGGATTTCATAATTCAAGGTTAACTTTGTTCTTTACTTCCATGAAGAACTCTGGAAGTTCTTCGTACCAGGGTTGAGTTAACACTTTTCGCCCGAAAGCTTTTGGAGACATTGCTCCCCCCAGTGTTGGATATACACTGAATTTTCCCGAAATCAATCCAGTTCTTCTTTCCACTAAAGTCTTTCAGAGTAAAACATTTGAAAACGACCCATGAAATCATTAACACCAAGGATCTCCAACAGTAATTATGATGACGGGATATAATCAAGCTATCTTAATTCTAACCAGGTGTTTTTTGAGCCTGAGTTGAAACACAGGCAGTCATAACGCAAAGACACGCTCGATATTTGAATGCAAAGTTCCATATCCGTGTTTTGATTCTGCAACAGGACATTCCACCACTGTATTGAATGTTACTCTCAGAGGACACACCGTCCATATGGTCCATGGACTCGACCACAGGACTCCAGCTCCTCCTGGTCTGTGCACACGGCCTCGCCGACTCCTCCGGGCTCAAACTATACACTCGCCTATGCTGCCATCTTGCTGGCCGGCAGGTACCGCCCACCCACTGACCCAATGTGACTGGATTTATGACAGCATGGAAACTGTGGTTGGTTTTTTGAGCAGCTTCGGCTGACGTAGCGTCCGTCATGTTCTCATTTATTAGCCTCAGTCGTCAGACCCGAAGACCCGCCGTGCAAACGCTGAATGATGGCGACTCACAATAGGGAGAACCGAATGACGGCACCATCAGCCGCTGTGATCTTATGAGGTCAAGATTTTCCGAGAGAGAGAGAGAGAGAGATACATATACAGATATAGATAGGTAGATATAGATGAAGGTAATGGCGGAGCTAATCTACACGCTTTTCTTCCTATAGTTTTATTTTACTGTGTGGTGAGAGAATTGTGTTAGAGGTCAATCCAGCCTTGGACATGTGTTCCAGTCCCTGCTGACAGAAAAAGACGATAGAAACAAAGGTAAAAGTAGCACAACTGTCGATATAGTGAGTCCACGCTGTGTTTCCAAACCTCAAGCTGTTCTCCTCCTGTCAGTCAAGTGTAATTAGTGCGCATGGCGAGGATGTCCTGACACACTTTAGTTGCGCCCACGCTGAGTCTTTTGATTACAAACAGCCGGCACTGATTGTGATGATAAAAACAGACTTGACCCAACCAGCGCCCTTCTCCCAACCCGGCCCACTAACACCTCGCCAGACTTTCTACGGACGCTTTTGGAGGTAATGAGGAGGCTCTACCACAGGCAATTAGTGAGTCTATAATAACAAGCCCTGTCTCCGCCATTGCTAAGGCCTCTAATGTGGTTAATTAGTAGAAACTTTAATGAATAATACCCAATTAACTCCTGAGCGGGATCAATAGAACCGGTGTGCTTTCAATATGATTAACTCTTGACCCTTCAGTTTGGAGCTCGGGGAAGACGATCGATGGCAGAGCACCTCGTGTGATTGTTTTTGCAGGAGTCACTGCCGTTTCTTTTAATTCATTATGAAAAAGTAACAAGCTCTCAAAGTCCTTCTGAAAAACTAACGAGGAAGATTTTGTGCCAGTTTTCAATGTTGTGATTTTGTCATGCAGCCTGTAGCATTCTGTACTCGGCTCCGCGTTTTAAATCATTTCTTCCTTACAGAAGAACAACAACAAATATCTTAATTCTGTATACTTTCTGCCCCTCACGTCTCAAAACCGAGTAATTGTTATTTCCCTGAAAAGTCAGGGATATGATGGAATTGCCGCCGCCGCCGCCATTCACAAATCCTTGGTTTTAGCCTGATAACTCAAAAACTATTCCATGGATCGTTTTCAAATGCTACGCACACATAGACCTTAGTGCAAGGAAGAACTGGATTTGTGTTGGTGAATGATAGATTATATATTTCTAACACTAGGGGGAGCTTTTTGTCCAAAACTCATTTTGGTTACAGTTGCATATTTTCCATATTAGATACGTTGTTAGAAGAAGACATTTTGGAAAAACCCGTTTGCCATTATTGATGAGATGTTTATAAATAAAAATCTGCATTCATCCTGCATACAGCTGATGTGAGTTTGATGACTCGTAAACACGGTGGAATCCATTTGAGCATATATTAAAATAAAGTGGGCCGCACCGTGAGCTAAACTACACGGTTTATAATTCAACAGACTTTGAAATAAATACAAATGCTTCTCTTAAACTTTGACAAAGTGCATTTATTCACCGTTTTAACATGTTTATATATAAGACCGTCAAATTTGAAAAGCTCTCAGAGAACATTTCAATCTGCATTGGAGAATAAATCAGAATTTATGAGGCATTAAAGCCATGAAAAATACTTCTGCTAAAGCTGGCTGATGTCTCTCTCTCTCTCTCTCTCTCCCTCTCTCTCTCTCCCCCCTCTACCTCTCTCTCTCCCTCCTCTCTGCCCTTCCCTCATCAGTGATGGATGAGCAGATGAATCCGGCTCCGTGCTTAATTTACAGATGATTTCCCCCAATAATCTGCTGTCTGCAGACGCTGATCATCTATTGTGCTCCGCTAACCTCCTGTTGTCTCAGCTGTCCGGGGTTGGGGAAAGGCAGCTCTGCACATGTGTGGGCCGGGAGGGTGTTTGTTTGTGTCTACAGCACGCGTGTACTGTCGCTGTGAGCATATGCAGGTTTCTGAAAGTGTCTTTTTTTTGTTTGTGCATGTTTGTTTGTGTCTGATTCTGTGGCTCGGGTGCCAACGTGACGTTAGGAACAGATTGAGTCAAAGGGAGGCATGCAAGGAAAGCAAACTGGCAAAGTGGGTGTGGCCAGACTCCCTCTCTGCCAGATTCTACAAACACAACAGAGTCAGACTATGAGGGCTAGTGTCAAAAATATATAATCGACCTTTCCAAAATCAATCCACTTCTATCTTGTACAAAAGTCTATGTGGGTTTAAAATTGGGTAACGTTGGAAATATACAACTTTTCACAGAATACATCCAGTATTTGCAGGTAGGATCTGCGGCGGCAGCGATGATGATTCCACGATATCCAATATAATGACTAGTTAAAAACACAAAGTTACTCCAAAGTTGTCTAATTCTGTCTTGGAGCTCACCTGTTCTCAGTCATCAGTGCAGCAACATGATGGGATGGATGTTTTTCTCACTTTGGCTTTGACGAGGTAGATGATTGGCTTTTAGGAGGAAGGAACAGGATGTGCATGGAACCTACAACCGAGATCTCAGCCAACACTTGACTGCAGGTTCTATTCTGAGCGATAAATTCAGCCATCAACCATAACATTCTGACCACTGACAGGTGAAGTCAGAATGACATTGATTATCTTGTTACTACTGAAACCTGTTAGAGGGAGGGATATATATAAAGCAGCCAGTGACATTTTGTCCTCAGGCTGATGTGTCGAAGACTTGAGTTACTTTGACAAGCGTCAATTTGTGATGGCTAGACGACCGTGTCTGAGCATCTCCACAACTACAGGTCTTCTTCTTTTCATTTTGCATCATCACTGTCCACCAAAGTGGGCTAAGGAAAGGCCGACAGGTAAACCACCAACAGGCTCAACGATACGCATAAGGAGTGAGGTCCGGCCCACAGAAGAACTTCTGCAGCAAAAATTGCAGAAGAAATGAATACTGGTTTTAATAGAAAGCTCAGAGATTAAAGGAACCTTCCCCAATGTTATGAGGGTGGTTTTAATGATATGGCTCATCTGTGTATATATGTGACTGATACACCTATGTCTTAATATTTTGTTCACGGACAGTGTAGCTGAATATGAAAGAACCATGTGTGGTTTTATGGTGATAAATACAGCCCACAGTTATATTGGATGGATTATTGAGTAGAAGTGTAACAAACCCCGGGACAAAGTAGACTAAATATGAAAAGTAGCCGTGTTTCTTTTTTCTTTTCTTTCTATTAAAGTAACTATTTGGCCCTTCGCCAATGAGATAGTCTTCCTCGCATGAAACAAAAATCACAGAGAAGAAAATGGAATCTAGCCAGCAAGCATAACTTTAATGAAATACTGGCGAAGCGGTTCCTCTCTGGTTTGGCTATCTCTCCAAACACAAACAGCCACCATGGGTTTCTTTTCCGATGCCTCATCTAGGACTTAGGGTTACAATCCCTGAAGATACAGCAGTTCTTTACCAGAGAACAAGAAACAGGACTGTTTTTCAACATGTTGATAATATCATCCTGTAGCAGAATGTGCTAAACAGCAAGGGGCCAAGGTTTGAGCCCTGGGGGACATTCATAATGTTTAACTTATTAAAATGAATTGATTTCATAATTAAGAGATTTATGCTGATTCTAGGATTATAAATATGATTGTTTAAATAAAATGAAGTACTTAAACTTCAACTATGCTATGATTATTTTTTTTTTAGTGTAATGACACTTGATAAAATATATAGATAAAGAAAAGAAGAAAAAAGACTAAGAGGTTTTTGATAATAACTAAAATCTAACGGGCATATTTCTTATATTAATTCTTTGTGGAATTTATTAATTTGACATATTAGACAAAAAAAAAGGACAAATTGTTTGGTGGAGCATGTTTTTAAACAGTAAAAAAAATCAGACTTCTTAAATTTCAAGATGAAATTTTTCATGTCTAATTAAACTGGTCCATTTTAATTAAAGTTAAGTAAGTTATGTTTTAAGAAAACTATGTGACCATTATTAGACTTTTCTTTGGGTGTATCGAGTTACATAATTCTCTTTAGTAAGTCCTCACAGGTCAAAGAAATCCAACTAATCAAATAGGATTTTCTCCTATCGTTAATGCCTCCTCCTCAGTCGCCACTTTGACATTTGGTGTCCCCCAAGGTTCCACCCTTGGCCCCTTACCTTTTAGCACATACATGCTGCTAGGGGATCATGTTATAAACGGCCTCTGTCACATTTTTCAGTAAGAAATAGTGACCCCAAATGTGCTCATTCAAACAGATGAGAAGGACATTAAAGGTTTAACCAGAATTTATTTGCAAATCCTTCGTCACCTCAGTAAATGTCGGTTGTGGCTGCAAACAACACAGAGTAATATCCATATGCAGCTTACTGACCATATTGATTGATTATGCTGTTGAGTCTCATTATTATTATTAGACGGGGACGTAATTCTTCGGCTGGCGTAATCGCTGAACATGAGCTTCCAGCTAAGCAATAGCCTGTGGTCCGCGTTCAATAAAGGCAAGGCCATTAGCATAGAACAAATTCAGTTTTGTTTTTTTTTTTGCGCAAGAAAACACCGTCATTTAGAATTAGAATCGAGCGACGGAAGGATTTATGGCCAGGGAAAAGAGATATTTATAACGAGAACAGTTTGGGTTTGTGTAACAAGCTTTTAGTGGCAAAACGGCGTTAAGATCATGCATCTTCCCCGGCCGGGCGCGCCCTCATCAACTGCATCCATGAAGCGGCAATTATTACATCTGTGGGTTCATCCGTTACAGGAGGTCGGGCTGGAGAGGTCAACACCATCAGTGGATTCCATCCTGATTATCCGGCTGTCTGTGTGTGTGTTTGGTTTTTAAAGGAATGTTTGGCAGAGACCATGATATCATCACAGATATTAGATTTGGACAGTGAATAAGCCAACGTCTATATGGACATAATCATGAAGTATGGCGTTTTTGCGGCCGCCCCCCCCCCCTCTAACGTAAAGGTAATTATACGGAGGCTGAGCGTATTGATCGAGCAAGAGGAGCTTTGTAATCGTAGGCCTCACGCTGTTTATGGTTTGGGGTCAAGCTAACGATTCCATTACAGGCCGGGCGTCGCGCTACGCTAGGTTTGCGTCAGGAGGCAGGAATCTTTTCTAAAGTATGTGATCCTTTGAGCCCTGCCATGAACTGGCGACTTCTCCAGGATGTACCCTTCCTCTCGCCCGATGTTAGCTGGGATAGGCTCCAGCCCCTCGTGACCCTGAACAGGATAAGCGGTAGATAATGAATGAATGAATGAAGGATACTTTGATATATTAAGTCCACGCTGAAAAATGTGGCCTTGTTTCATTCTAATGAAGAGTGTTCCCACAACTCTACCCTCCTGGAGCTGCTTATGAGAATGTATGGAGGCACTTTGAAGCAGAAAATTAAAAAATTGAAATGAATTATCATAACAGTGCTTGTATGGAACGTTCCACTGAGTTGCTTTTGTGCATTGCTCAGCTTTATTAAATTCTGTCTGCTGTACATTCCTCCGTGTTCGTCATTTGTTTTGTCGAGCTTCGTCTTCATCTTTTACCAGCGTGCATCTTTAATGGGGTTTATCTTCGATGGATTGTTTGGCACTCATCGTTCATGGAGAAAGTTTGCAATCCCTCACAGGTCAAAACTAAATCATGGGCTCCATCATAAAAGCATCCGGAAAACCCCAAACCTCAACTCCAAAACTAATTCAAGCTTTGGTTTTTATACCCACTTAGATCTTAGTGCGAAGAAGAACCGGATGATTTTTGTGAAAAGTTGGTTCTATACACTAGGACGACACTGGGAAGAACTTTATCACCAAAACTTTCCGGGACATAATTTGTCAATCGTTGGTCTGATTTATTTAAAATGTTTTGCATATGAATCAAATTGAAATCTATCTTTTATACACTGTGTTTAACTTTAATGGTTCCGGACATAAACATTGATCCGATTTAGTCCAACTTTGGTGCGTATGAATCCAGGAACTGGTCTTGTTTGTATAATGTTTTCCTCTAGAAGTTCATATTACACTCACCGGAGAACTTTCCAACAAGTTCCAATTAGGGGGATTTGCTTGTACAATGCAGGGGATTGGGGATTTTCCGGAGATGCATACCCTTGCTGCCGGTGACTACAGAATATATATTGTCCATTATAGGCCACTTCATCCTATGCAGTAAGAACACCTCCTTCCATGTGTGCTTACATCTGTCTTTTGCTTACGTCTCAATCTGTGCGAGCTCAGATCCAATAAGACCTGTCGGGTCATGTGATGCGAGCCCATGCTGAAAATCACATGCATGTGTAGCGTACGCAGACTGACCCGATCCCCTCCTGTCTCTGCAGGCTGCTGGAACCCTGACGCCGGTATCTGGTGGCAGCTGTCTCTTCGTGTGTCCCCGTTTCAGGTGACGAGGGAGCGACCCGTGTCATGTTGTTGTTCAGCATCAGCGCTCAGACACCCGCGTACTAGCTCACCGGGTCGGCCCGAGACGGAGAGGCTCTCCCCAAAGGTGCTCAGGAGATAAAAACAAGAATAAGGATTCATACCCCGAGCCCAGGAGATGTGGAGGGAGTGCTTGTTGATGCAAATGCCCCCGCCTGAGAGTGTGTATCCCGTATCCCTCCTGTGTTTCTGGATAAATGGCTCACTGTGGATTGAGCCAAAACACAAAGACCTCCTCTACCTTATTTTATCCGAGCCAAGGGTACGCTGATATCATGAATACATCATTCTGTTATCTGGAGAGAGCTCTACATTTGCTGCTACTTTTTTTTTCTTTCTTTTTTTTGCCAAGTAGACTTAAACGATTTCCATAAATTTTCACGTATAAAAAATATACGATCTCCCTTAAGTATTTTATCTGCTGCCCCTCTGAGTTTCTTATGAGGAATAAAACAGTTTCAAGGTGATCTTGGTGGATATCTTTCTCGGGATGTCTTTAAGGCTGTGTGTGAGAGAGATAGTGTGATGACAGTTTTTAAATTCAGTCACATCCAGGCCAATTTACAGGGGAAAATAAGAGAGCTAAGTACCTCATATTTGTGCGGAGACATTTGTGATTAACTTCACTTCCACCAAATTCATAATGGAGTTGATTTGGAGAAGAGGAGAAAAATGGTGATTTTTCTTAAAGGCACGCAAATTCGCAGATGCAAGTGATTGTCCTTGGCACACACTGAAACTTACGATATCACCCTTCCAGAAATACTTTGTATGATTCCTACACACACACTCACTCACACACTCTTGTAGGTACTAATATTCAGTTACAATACTCTCATTTCCATTGGTCTGTTTTTGCTTCAAAATCATTGCAAAATAAAATATTTAGTGAGGAATATAGATTTTCTTGTCATCCCCTTGAGCAACAGTGTATCCCCGAAAAGTCCCCAATCCCCTGTGTTTTACAAACAAATCCCCCTGATTGAGCTCCTAATATTAAATGTGAAGTTATGTCCAGAAAATATCCTTCGAAATCATCATTTTCTCACACGTTTTCTAAGTAAAACAGGCAGAACGGTCGAGAGAAGAGCGGTGATGGTGAAACTGGAAATGGGCCAAGGCTCTGGAAAAACCGGTCCTCTGTGAGTGCAGACCGGGACGCCAGGCAATTCATCAGCTGTTGAGGACGCCGTGATCCGTAGCGGCCAACAACATGCTAATGTTCTTCTACTGACTAGATGTGTCACTTCTCCTCCTGATGTCTGGCACCGGGGCACCAGTTTAATCTCACACAACAGCTGTTTAGAGGAAGACGATCAAATTTAACTTCCTCGCGGCGCTGATATGCGATTCGTTCTGACAGTTATATTCCACATCAGTAAAAGCAGTTGCAGACTCTTAGCCTTGATGCGGGATGCACATAAATTTGGAGGCCGGTGTGTTGACAAAACTGTCAGAGGAAGACTCTGTTGTTGTCGTTATTTCATCAATCACAACCTCAGAAACTGATTGTCCTCAGAAACGAGAGGACATAACGAGTAGTTATTCTGAACTACTTTCCACAAACGCAGGCAGGATGTGTTCGAAACGACACAAACAGTTGCTCTTTAAAGCCCGGTGTTCAAATTCATGAAACATCCCAAGGATTAAAGCATGTAAGCATTTTGAATTGTGCTTAGGTCCGTGGTGGTTCCAAAGTCACAAAGCACAATAAACGACAACTGAGTGTGAAACCGTCGCCATCACAGACATTAAGCACGAAGACCCAACTCGTGAAACCAATGATAGGAAAACTGGTGAAGTTCACCCTGGGAATTCAACTGAGCGGGCCACAGACTGCTCCATTGGTAGAGGTCCAGGGTAGCGCTGTAAAGCTCTCAACCAAATCCAGCATCCTTCCCTTTCCGTTGATTTTTTCCTTGCTGACCCAGAGCTGCTCGTGTCTTGCTGGCGGGTGAGTGAGCACTCCACACTTTTTCAGTCGACTGCCGAGTTGAATCCCTCGGGCGGACGGCCTGGGCCTCACCATTCACTCACAAAGAGTTTAAGGAGTGCTTGCTTTTTCTTGTGCCAGAATCACAAGTGTCATCCTCCATTTTTCAAAACATATTGTAACAAAGCGAAACGTTAAAATCCATCTCAGCAGCAGGCGTTCCATTTGTCCACCCTAGTGTCTGAAAGAACACGCAGCACATTATGACCGCCTCCAGGAAGGAGAGGACGTACTCCCTATGAGCCCCATGGGCTTTTTCCAAACTATCATTAACAAAAGAATTCTCCAGCTGATTATAAACTAATTATGATTAATTATATTCCATTATGCACACCCCTAAAAGTAACACACTGCAACTTTAAGATGTGTTTCACCTGTCAATTCGACCTAATCTCAAATCTCAATCTGCTAGATCTGCCGACTGAGCAGAAATCATCATATCGAAGCAGCAGATATGACAGCTCTAGAGAAGAAGAGGACACCCAGCTGTGGACAGGTTGATCTCAGGTAGCATGTAAATATATGTTATTACCCAGTCTGCATAGATGTCACGTCCTATTAATCTTTCACTGCTGCATGTGAGGCGAGGCATCAGAGGTTGGACACCGGCCTCCTTTAATTACTAAATCATAAAAAAGCAATGAATTAGCAGTTAATGAGCCGCTGCATTGCTTCTCCCATAAAACGCCGTTGTGGTTGGAGATATCTTGTTGCTGCAGCGGCTCGATACGGCTCCACGAAGATGTAACAATATATCAAGAGACGCCGGCCGACAGCGAGAGAGTCTGCTGCAGAATTCAACAGACTTTGCCAAAATGATCCATATTAATCAAAGTAGAAAAAAAAAACATATTAAGATGGACACAATCCAAACATACAACACAAATGTGGCATATCTATTTGAAGGTTAATCTTTATTTTAATGCATATCTATATTCTGTTCCACGTATTTCAATACCGTCTATAAATAGATTTTGCTGCAGACGGTCCACAGGGACCCAATTCAAGTCCGGATCTAAGAACTTTGGATTTGGTTCCTGTCTAACATGGCAAATAAAACTAACACCAGCAAATTATGTCACGATCACCGTGATTATTATATCCCTGAAAAGTCGGAAATATTATGGACTAGCCATTATTATTCATTATTATTTATGAATAATATTTTCAAATTTTAAACCCACATAAACTTTAGTGTAAGGAAGGACTGGATTGATTTTGAACACGTTACTTTTTTTTTTTTTTTCAAGAAAAGCTACTTGAATTAGCTATTTGATCTAAATCTCGTACAATCCTCGGATCACCGCAGTGCTTAGTTTGTAAATCCGTGAGGCCCCAAAACACGGCGCCGTTCTCATCGCGGGTCATCAGATACGGCTGCTTTGTAACCCACCCGTCGTGTCTCTTCAGCACCTTTCTCACTCTGTAACCTATCTGGCATTATACACACCGCAGCGTACAACTTATCTTCAACCTTGGTTCTTCTGCCAGGCCCAGGCCGGCCTTATCAGAGCAAATACACCGAATAGTCCGACGGAGTCGTCGTATCATCTGAATGAGAGAATCAATCTCACGGAAAATCCCTTCACACATGGGGAAACCGGGTCCTGGTTGCCAACTGCGTAGAGATTTATTTTTTCCGAACAATTTACCTCCTGAGGAACGTCGCTTTGACTTCATTCGTCCTCTCTCTATCGCCACTCACCGCAAACTGTTAGAATCTTCAAAATGGACGCATTAAACGGGCTACAGCTGTGTGCGTGTGTTATTTCCGCCCACAATTACACTCTACTAGATTGACTTTCAGTTGTATGGATCCCCGGATGGATGAGGAGAGAGGGAAATCGAACGGTTCAACCTTTCCTATTAAATGATAAGAAGGCCATCTGTTATCGGGTCTACATGTTAAAAGTCTCGCCGTTGACAAAACACGGAGCACATTTCTCCCTTCTTCATTGTTCTTCATCAAAGGCAACCGAGGGGTGAAGGTTACGTGGGAGAATGTCTAATGATGTGTGGACCGAATCAATCTGTTTTCTCTCCTCGTGGCTTTTCGCCACACGATAAATGGAGGGGGCTTTTATTTCCCGTTCCTACGCCGTGTGTTGTGTTAACGTGTCACGCGGGGTTTGAAACCCAATACATCAGCACAGAACTTGTAGGATTTCTCAAGCCAGATAGCTAGTAATGTTAGCAAAGCAGTGTTATTACTCAGGTACTACAGTGTGCTTTTCGTTGACGGAGGTATAGAAAAATAGAATAAGCATAATACAAGTGTGATATTTAAATAGATAAAGACATTTGTCGTTGAGTGAGTGTGAAATCTAGAAAGTAAGACTTGCTCCATTATATTGGTGTGTCAAAACAAGTTGCATCTTGGTTCTTCAAGTATTTATCTGTGAGAGCGCAATGTGCTCGGTTGAAAGGCTCCACCTCCTTTTTATTGAAAGCGCCAAAGGGCATGCCCCAAGGTTCTGTGTTAGGACCTATGCTGTTCTCTAGCTCCATTAATCAGCTGTGTGAGAACTCATCAAATGCTATTTATAACATTTACACTGATGACCATTTTTACTGTTCTTCACCATCTGTTACACCATCTTTCGATTAACGCCGTCGAGCTAGCCTAACCGATTTACTTGAGTTTAATATTACTACCTGCACTTTATATACCGTAAAATACCATCGTGGATTTTAATTGCTGTCGGAATCGGATGTTAATTGTCTTTTCACACTGTGTTATTTTATGGGTAAATTACAACCTCTTTGGCCGGGTCACCCAAAAGATATCCTTTATCTAAATGAGTTTTATTCTCCTGGTTAAATAAAGGTTAAATAGATAAAAGTGCTGCTACACTGTAATCATATTTTAGGCTCATAGCTGTCACTTGGCCAGAACTCTGCTTTTTCAACCACAACAGAACCCCCGTTTTGTTCAACGTGGGTCGGATTAGGTGAGCCGAGAGCAGCCATCCGTTCAATCGATACAGACTTTGACCTTTTACAAACTGGGCCATCAAGAAATCAGGCAACCAAACCGTATTTACCCGGCTCAGTAATCAGATATTAGAATGGTTTTCAAAATTTGAGACCCATTCTCAAAGAACTGTATATTGGACCACAGATGTTAAAGAGGGCTAGAGCGGGTTTTTAGAAGGACCCTTGTATGTTGGGAAAAGGCTGTGGCTCAGGAGGAAGAATGGTCGTCCAACTTCAGGTCGGAATTGCTTTATTTGATTTAATTTAAATCATAACTCATTAAATCAGTTAAGAAAAAATATGAAGAAGGTTTAAATTTCTTCCAGTGTAGACAAAACAGGATTCAATCAGTTAAAATTTAGATTTAGAGATTGCTTTACATGTAATTTATTAGGAAATTACAATTTCTGAATGGGATTTGTGTTTAAAACACATTAGGTTTGTTAGAACTTCATTAGAATTTAATGACACAGTAAGTGTATAAGTTTAGTTATGTTGAAATGAAACATGGGACTTTTTACATGTAATTAAAATACATAAATCTTAAACATTAGGCTTAAAATCTCCTGCAGTCTACATTTCTAAGTGTCCTTGAGCGAGACACTGAATAGCCTCAGGTGTGTGAGTGCAGATGGTAAATAGCTCTGGGCTGAATGATGAAGGTAGTAGCGCTAAATCACCTTAAACATTAGCGTGAGGCCACGGCGGGGAATCGATCACCTGCCTACGCTCGCTGCGTTTTCTCGCCGTTGTTCAAACACACTCGCCTGGTTAGAATAATCACTCCTACAAGGGGCGGAGACACAAGCCAACTTAATCAGAACTGAAAGGAAGAAGGTGGGAATCTGGTTGGTCCTTTCTGCCTCCCTTACAGGTTTATATGGAGGCAGAACAAGATGGAGCCAACTACATTTTTAAAAGTCCGGGACATTATTGAATCGTCATCATCGCTGCGGATCCTTTGTATGTAATAGTATAATAATTGTGTGTGTGTGTGTGTGTGTGTGATTAAGGCTAACTGACATGCTTGGATGTAGTAAACGATGGCAATATGGGATGCATGGAAGCATCGACGTTCCCTGCAGAGAACCAATTAGATGGAAGCCTTGGGAGCGCTCCGAGCCATAAGTTAAGACTCACTCAAAAACACATGCAGCGCTAACAGCAAAACACACATGAAGGCAACAAAAAAGGGCCGGTCTGCACCACCCATCAACACGTAACCATGTTTAAAGCGTTGGTGCAGCGGTGACTTGAGGTGAGGAGCGTTCTCGAGACGCTCCTCCCATCACTTCATGTTTGGATGTTTGCTTAAAATGTCAAACGCTTTCATGAATTCAGAGTAGCCCTTTCCATAAACTGTGTCGGAGGAGGAGGAGGAGGAGGAGGAGGACCTTGAAAAAAAGGCTGCAGACCAGGGAAAAAAAGTTGATAAACTCTATTTTATTTTATTTAGTTACGAATCAATACGACTGTTCATTTCTATTTTCTCTCTGCGGTCCAAACCTTTTTTGTATGACAAATGTGAATTGTGTGTAATACTTCTCAGTGTTCTGCTCTTTATTTTTCTGCGGTCTGCTGCTGCGACGCTGACATTTCAGCGCTCTGGGACAAATACAGGTGTATTAAAATGCGTGGACCCCAGGAAGAGATAGTTGCTACATTCCTAGTGACTAATGGGGTTCCTGATAAATAAATGAATAAATAAAGGAGTATCTTATCTTATCTTGACTGAGCATTTTTGCCCTTGCCTACCTTTACCTCATCGGACCTAACGCCTCAAAGGCTCAAAAGAAAATCCATTCAAATCTGCAGGATTTCGTTTTGAAGAGTTTTTCGTTCTATCATCAAGGGTTAGTTTTCCTTTAACTAAGTGCTCAGTCAGTAGATTGGTAACCAGAGCTGCAGCCGGAAGAGTCTGAAAAGGTGATCGCTAACGAGATGGTGAGATAGCAACTACAAGAACAAAATGATTTCATCTGTTGTTTTAGCAACAAATCAATTATTTTTACCAGTGGCAAAACATTCACCCTTCATGTCCTCCTCAAACACTGATGCAGCTGATTTATTTTATGTAGATGTCTACATCAAACATGGGAAGTTTGTTATGCTTAATAAAATTAAATAACATATAGCCTAAAAAAATTTCCATTATATTAACAATCTCGCCAACATAGGTCTTAGATCTCAAGCTATTAATACGTGTTTTATGGCGAGACATCAAAGTTCGCCACCCTGTTCTGGCTACAATGTTTGTCAAAATCTCTAGCTTTCGATAGGTTTTAATCTTCACGGTACTGACATCAGAATTACCTCATTTGAAGTCGATAGGGTTGAAAACTCTAGGATGTGTTAGTTAAAGTACAACGGCTGTAGATCACGAAAATCTCACAAAAATGTATGATTGACTGAAAACGGTCGACATCCTGTTGTGCTTACGCACCAGCACCAAACAGAGTTTTCTTTTCAATTCAATTTCATTCAAACAACTTTATTCATTCCACCAGGGAAAAATCACAGACGCACTAAAAAACTCATACGAAACATTCCATTTTAAACCATACGAGCAGTTTAAAATGGAAATGATGTCGAAAAAGGTAAAGAAATTGAAAAGAAAAAAGATAAAAAACCTGCAAGAAACTGTGTTTGTGTATTACAAACGTAATAAACGTTATAAACGTCTCGATGCAGAGGGGAGAAACGATATTCATACCTGTTGGACATGTGAACAGTTAGGGAGATGATATTTTTTTACGTGAAACTGGTTTCTAGGGGGCGCTCTGGAGAGATTTTATCCCGTCTTCTGCCGGAACCCATAATAAACAACATTTTTCAGCACAACTGACATGTTCGCAAAGTCCGACGAGTTTCGTAGCATGATAAAGCCCCCCTTAAGAATTAAAAACACTAACTCCTCCCACTGCTTTGGGCTGCAACCCTAATTATATTACAGTACAATTATTGATAATAATACCAGACCATAATAACACTACACTCTGTATCCACCCACTTGTTTGGACCCCTGACTGCGTAACGACTGAATCGTCTCAGAAGTGCACACAGTCAATGTTCTCCAGCTCACATGACCCGGCGCTGGATGTGCGTCAGTTCACATCACTGACATTTGCTTCCCGAGCGACAAGCTGCAGGCCGTCAGGGCGATAACACGAACTCACATCGATCCTCCGACTCAGCCCTTTTGTTAGCTGATCTCCGGGGAAGCTCGTGGCCACCGGCTGTTCCTGTGCACCGGCCAATGTCAGGTATGACTTACGGCAAGGAAAGCTCAACGTATCATACAGAGCGGTTCTGATAAATCCCTGAGTCCAGTTTAACACGGATGTTTCAGCGGACCTGAAGGTCGCTGAGGGCAAATCAGCTCGGGGGTGATGTGAATCAACATTTCAGGTGCCAGTGTGAGTTAACAGACGTGGGGAACAGTAAATGTGATTACACACAATGTGGGAGCGGAGATCAGCCATAGTTGCGGATGATTATTTTACGGGCGCTTTATCGTGATATCGAGCTAATCAACTGGTTTTCACGAGAAAAGGCGCCATTTTCTGAATGTTAATCAGAGATGAGGCGTCTCATATCGGTATTAATGGATTTCAAACCAAAGTCATCCGTACGTTTGATAAGCTTGACTTAGCCTACGGGTCATGGGGTCATGTGACCCGGAATAAAACCTTGATCAGCATCGTTAAGAGAAAAGATAATGCTTAATATTGACTACGGAGGTTCCATTATCGATAAACGCATCAGAATCTCAATCAAAGTTTTTTCAGAGGCACAAATTGCTTTTATAGCTGCACTTTGACCGTTTTGGACATGATGAACATGTAGTAGCATTGAAGAGTTAAAGAGCCTCCCTGTGAAATTGAATCTTGGCATTACTTGGGTTTTTTTTACAGGCAGGACGGTTGAATGTCGTGTTTCTCAGAGCGGCGTTTCCACTTCATCGCTGTCGAATTCTAAGTCAAACACTTTGCTAACAAAGCAGGAGAAACTCTGTGAAACCTCAAAGCAAAGCCGGCGTCTTTTATTTCCATTCAGTAGAATAGAATTCATGAATAAGAAGTGGCAAAGCCCTCAAATTGTTTTTTGTTATACTCTTCTTTCATCTGTGGCCATTTATACCCAAATTGTATATCCATCCCATTAATTTGTACTTTACAGGGTGAGGATCTAACCCCTCTTTAAAAACAGATTTCAATGAAATTCACAAACCCTTTGTAGGGACCTTCGAAGTGTGCATTAAAAAAATTGGTTTCTTCAATTAGCAGATTTTTGTATTATTACACATTTATTACACGTTTATTATGTCCTCTAAAAGTCTGGGATATTAAGGACTCACCACAGATCCTTTGTGTTGGCGCGATAACTCAAAGACTGTTTCATGAATCATTTTCTAATTCTGTTGCCACACACACCTTAGTGTGAGGAAGAAGTAAGGGATTTTTGATAATATCGGTTGTATGTTTCTGACACTAGTTGGAGCTTAATCTTCAAAAGATTTCTGTCTTGAATTTCTCTGTCGTTGGTCCATATGAATTGACTCAGGGAGATCTTACTCGTTTAAATCATATTTTACCCACTAGGGGGAGCTTTTCTAGGATGAATACTGTTTTTCAGACATAACTATTTAATTTGAGGAGTTCAATCAGGGGGATTGCTTGTACAATGCAGGGGATTGGGGGGTTTTCGGGCGTTTACCCTTGCTTTCGTGACAATAGCGTAGGCCTATAGTTACCATTGAACTTAGGTCATTTTAATCTCAGTTTGTTCACACGCATCTCTATTACAGATTCTTCCGGTTATGAGGACATCTGTGCGTTTTTTTTTGTTCCTTTATGTTGAATTTATGTTTTTTTTGTGTTTTCAAGTCATTCATCTGTTCATTTTCACATTAATACACGCTTAATACTTGAGTGCAGAGACAACATAATAACCAACTCTGACAACCAAACTCTGCTCTCCAATATTCTCACGTCCCCCTCAAAATGATCCCCTCACCACAAACACACACACATGCACACACACGAGTGTCTGGTTCCTGATGCTAGTCAGTTAGAACAGCTCCCACTTAACATGTTTATTTCGGTCGTGGAAATAAGTTAGATAGTACATGAAGCTGTGTACTTCTACTTTGATTGAAAATGTCTGCTCAAATAAAAGCACCAGGGTTGAAGTGTTGATGAGTTCATTTTGGTTTATTTTTCCGCCAGAACCCCTTGAAAGAGAACTAGGCTCACGCTGTCGTCCCCAGGGGTATAACCCAGAAAGTCCCCAATCCCCTGCGTTGTACAAGCAATCCACCTGATTGAAGTCCTCAAATTAAATGCACAGTTATGTCAAAAAGCTCCATGAAGTGATTAGAGTAAAACATAATTTAGATTCACCGAATTTGGACTGAATCAGGCTGATGATTATAGAAGTCATGTGTGAAGTTAAAAGTTATGTGAAATGAATACAAAAATATGTAATTAAGTATTAAAGTAAGTATTAGAGTAAAACACGATGTAGAGAATTGAACTAAAATTGGACTAAATCGGATCAGAGGTTGAGAATTTATGACCTTAAAAGTTTGGAAATGTCTAGAAAACAGTGTTTTTCATTAAAGTAAAGATTAAAATAGGAATTATTAGAGTACAGTATAACATTAACAGGATCTCAAGTCTATATAGAATTTGAAAATGATTCATGAAAGGTTTTTTAAATGATTGCGTTAACATGAAGGATCCGCGGAGATCCATAATATCTCTTTATACATCTCTCTGACTTTTTGGGGGTATCATTAAAAGAGAGAACAATTTGCTTCAATTTAGAATTTAAATCAATTTTAACCCCTGGTAATATAAGCAAATAGATAAGCAGGAAGCAGAGGAGAAGAAGAAATAGGTTAACAGAAAGAGGACAGAAGGGAGTGACGACACACGACGGCTTTAAAGGCTGAGAAAATGAAAAGGCGTTTGGAAGAAAAATGCTTTGGGAGAAAGATCCAGGAGACTAAGAAGATGAAAGGAGCCCTTTGCTCATCATCTTCAGCAAGTGACGAAAGTCTTCTCAGTCTAACAGCCATGATGACATATCCCTCTTGTCCACGAGTCAAATCGTTCAAAGTGTGTCACGGTGCAAAAGTGTGCGGTTATGTGTAAACGTAACCTCTTTACAGTCTGTGACCGCCCTTGAAGTTGGTGCGTGTACCACTGTTGTTTGAGCGTCAACACCTAAGTGTGTCACTGGTATTTAACCGCCGTCAACAAAGAGGTGAACAAATGTAGAAGTCCTTCAGATTAAGAGTCCTTCCTCATTTTTTCATACATTTTATGGGAAGTAGTGTTCGGCAACTCTTCCTCGTGGGTTGTTGCATCACTTTCTGCTCAGAAATCGTCTGAAAGCTGGAAATCAGTGGTATGAAATGCCATGAAGAATGCCAAGTTGATATTTAAGAACAATATTATGGGCCTATGTGAAGGGTAAATATCATGTTATTAAATTTACACGGGTAATTTTATGTTATTACTATGTTATTATGACGTTAATACATGTATATAGGTATTATTATGTAATTATTATGTTATAACAAGTACATTGATGTGCCAATATACCATTATGCCCATTTTATTGTGGATCCTTACTCACGCACCAGTGGAGTAGTCATAAGGAGCAATTGTCTGTCTGATACTTTGCCCAAGGACGCTCTAACATGTAGATTGATATAACAGAATCAGAAGAATCACAATGATCTTTGTCGTCATTAAAACAGGTACAATGGGATTTTGCTTAGCGTCTCTCCACTGCAGATAAAAAGAACAGAAGAAATAAAAGCTGTAAAATATCAGCACCAGCAGCAGTGTGAGTAATAGTAGCCGCTAGAAGAAGGTGATCACGTAAAGACAGTCTCAAAAAGCTGAAATTAATTCCATTATCTTTAATTAAATATACAGGTTTGAGGTGGTAAATCCTTTAGGGTGGAGTTTTGTGCGTGTGTGTCCCATCCTTTGATGTGTGTGTGTGTGTGTGTGTGTGTGTAGCACAATCAGCTTGTACGGAATCAAAATTGTTCTGAACCATTTTACCAGGCAGAAGTGGTTTAAACAGGAAGTGGTTGTGTTTTTGATTTCCTCCTCAGTCTACTGACATAGATGGTGTCCAGTTTTGGGAGCTCCAGCCTGGCGTTGCATCGGGTCACCCTCGCCACATGATGCTGATCCGATCTGCAGCTGTGCTGCTGGAATACCAAACAGTCAGGATGTTCCAAGTGGCGGTTCCCATGTTCAGCAGCAGCCTCTGTGGGAGGCCTCCAGAGGAAGCCTTCTGATAAGTGGACTGGTGCTTGACCTCTCCAGCCCCCGGCCACAGTGGGCTGGAGCTCCTCCGCCACACGTCTGGTGTGGATGCTGGGAATAGAAGCCCAATGTTTGTCGGTGTAAAAGGCATAGCCCACATGTGCTTTAGTTTCTGGACATCTGCAGGACTACGGATTTATTCCGTTGTGTGTTCTGTGTTTGTGCCGTCCTCTGTTTTTTTTCTTCCGAGGACGTGTGAATGGACTTGTCGCGCTCCTGGCAGCCTTCAGTGAGCAAGCCTTGTCTTTCTTTTTTTTCATCTGCCCTACTTTCTGATGAAGGAGAAACACGCCATCCTCCAGAAGACCTCACAAACACCTCAAGGATCACTGACGACACATAAGAATGGGCATTTCTCACCTACAGACGTGATGTTCAAGCTTTTTTTTGTCTTAAATATACCATCCGACCATTTTCTTCCTTTCCTCCACTCTCCAACTCCTTCAACCATTCTCCTTGTTTCCAGTCCTCCACCACCCCATTTCTCTGCACATCTCCCCCGACAGCAGACCTGCTCAGCAGGACCTGCATCAGCAATCAGCGCGCTTACGCTCCAAGCGCTGCTGCGTTTGGGTTCCCGGGTGGTTTGACCAACTTCGTTCGACTCCTACACTCTCCTCCTCATTCCATCTGCTCCTCTCTCATCTTTTGACCGGTTAGGACCTGTGGCATACTCGCTTCCTTACCTCACGCTGAGCAAAGGGCAACCTTTCCGAGATGAAAGTGAAGAATCGCGTGAGGCCCGCCCGCCGGCTGATGAACGGCAGAATCTGAGTCGATGGAGTCTCTCCAACTCTGTGAGCAATCAATGCATGCAACTTTGATTTGAGTCATTCGATCTAATCCGACTGTGACAAAGTGGGTGAAACCCTCCTTATTACTCATTATTAAATAAAGTGTAGTATTATTATTATTATTATTATTATTATTACTCACCATTTTTATTTAATTGTGTTTATTTTGCTCAATTTACTATTTATAAAGTAAACATTGCTTTACTTATTATCCCGGGTTTATTTATACACAATAAGTTACAATTCACATCATAGCAGTAAGTTGTAGTTCAAGTTATTTTTCATTTATTTTTATTGTGTTGCAGGTATGATTATGGAAAAAAAAATCTTTTGTTTGTTTTTATTTGTTAATTTTGTTTGTAACATTGTTCACACCAGGATGAGTTTTTTGTTTGGGAGGGAACTGTCCGCCAATTCCTGCCATTTATGGGTTTTGGTGATGTCATCAATTGACCATGACATCACCAATCACAGCCAAGTACAGGGTTGTTTTATTTCGTCTGTTGTATGTTAAGTTGGGTTTATAAAATTGTCTTGGAATAATGAATGATCATTAATTGATCCCACTTATTGGGGGGACTTGGTGTCCCCCAGGGCTCCATCCTCGGCCCCTTCCTCTTTAGCATCTACATTCTGCTACAGCGTCCTATTCTAAACAGGTTCGGTGACATTCTTCAATAAGTTATAGTGACTCAGAATGAGCTCAACCAAACAGTTCAGCAGGACGTTGAAGGGTTAAAAAGTTCCACAAACTTCCGATGCATCCATGAGACCGACTCATCGACAGTTTGCATGTGTTGTAAATACTTGACAACATCTTATTAAACAGTTTGAGCGTGACTCCCTGTTTCTTTCGCACCAGCTGTGACCCCCTTTTATTTGGTGACAAGGATTTCATGGCTAACTAATTTCCACCCTTCGTCTCTGGATTCTGAGGTCACTGGAAGAAACGCCTCATAAAAAGCTTTCTGCTATGGTGAGCAGAGACACAATTTGCACATCCTTGCTCACCTTTGATGTAGAAACTCCCCGGAGAGAGCGCGGTGAGAAAACGGCCCATTAGGAAAAGTTAAATATGAATCTCTACACTCATTAAGTGTCGTTTTCACCTCTTTCATAATTTAGCTGTAATCTCCAGGAAAACATCCGAGTAGCTCATTTATCAAGAAGCTACCTGTGTTCGAGGCAGACGTTGTTGATGTTTCTGCATATTGCTGATTATTTATCACAAATAGGGAATATGCGGTATATTAACAATGATGGAAAGGGTTTTTATTACTTTATTAAAAGCAAATTTATATTAATTATAAAAAAGTATGGGGAGCCACTAGTCTCGGAACGTCATGCCGCAAATAAAAGTCCCTCAAACGGGACAAAGATATCGCATATTCAATGTTTTAGTAGTGACTAGAGAGCAGAGTACTTCCCCCTGTGTCCTGGTTCAATCCTGCCTGGTCTGTTATCTGTGACGACTTTGTCAATGGATGCCTTGGACTTTTAAACTGCAATCCAAATCTACCTACGGGTATAAATATACTCACCTGAACTTGAACCTGAAAGGGCTTTGAGGTTTGTGGGTCCTTCGGCTTCGCTGAGTTGACGAAGGCACATATACAGTCGAAAGTTGCACAGAAAACTCTCCGCCTTTGAAAAGTGTGTAGTGAGAAGTTTATTACAATATGATGTCATAAGTTTAATCGTGTGGAGCTGAGCTTTTTAATTCCGGAGAGGTTGTTTCCAATTAACTGCTAATAACTGATTCCTCTTAAATATCCACAATCTCGGTATAGATTTCTCGGTAAATCTCGTCACATCTGTGTGTTAAATACACAAAAATATGAATACAGTTATAGTGACGCTGCAAAATGAGAACTGTCCTTTTAAGTCCATTTATGCAGGCATGTATCTCTGTGCCCTTTAAATCCTCATCTTACAGTCAATATTCAGCATTTACACATTCTCTTATTTTTATAGCCCAACCAAAGGGGGGATAAAGGGTAACCCCTTGATTGTCCATTTGTATGTCGCAGGGTGAGGGTCCACACCCTCTTAAAAAACTGCTGTACAGAATTCAATGAAGTTCATAAGTGTTTTCTATAAGGGCCCCTCCAGGTCTGCATTATTACACAGTTATTACACTTTGATATATCCTTGAAAAGTCGAGGATATTATGGAACCGTCAATGCGTCAACCCAGTCGCTGTCCACTACCGCTGCAGATCAGCCGTGTTAACGTGATTACTAAAAAGGTTATCGGGAGTCATCTCCTGATGACTGAGCGGCTCTACAGATCGAATAATGGAGTTTGAGGTGAGCCGGTTATTTCGCTGGCCTGACTGGTTACGCGTGAAAGTTGTGTTTTGTGTTTGGTGGTGAGGGAATTTAACCGGGATGTGATATTGAAGGTGAGGATGGATTCCATCCTTGTTGACGTTACGGGTCCTCGGTTTCCTCAGCAGCCGGAGGCTGGACCTGCCAAACCAACCGACTCTGGATGGTGAGCTGCTGGAACAGAGGGGATGTGTTTTTTTCCCTCCGCCCCCACAGCACAACTCCTTGGTTCTGTGATGTTAAGCTCCAGTGAGTTTTCATAAAATGTTTGGACCAGGCTGTTGGTAATGGGACAGAGCGTGGGTGTCAGTCAGGTGGGCCACCAGAGCCATGTTCTCTTCATACTTAACGAGGCACATATTGAAGCTACAGGAGATGTTATTAGTGCAGACAGACGAGCGAACGGGGGATAAAAGAAAACCTGACTGTCATCGGTTCTCTGTAGCTGATTATAATTAGCAGAGTGGCAGGGGTCCGGAGCCTGCGTCAGCTGACATTATGGCAAAAAGCCGGGAACACACTGAACAAGTCGCCAGTTTATCACATCAACTTTTTAGCATCGGAAATCACCGTTCATACAGTCTATTTAAGAGTTTTTCTCACGTTACGTGGTGTAACAGCAGCTTATATTGTCTGATAGCGCATTCAGATTTTATTTCAAAAAGACCCTAAAGGAGTCTGAGCTCAGAGTGACTCCAGAGAGGTTTCAAATCTAAACCTGGATGCAGAACTATAGAATATCTAGAAGCTCCACCTCTTGGGAAAACACTTAAGGCCTACTTATGAGTCATGAAAAATAAGTTTAGCTTTTTATTTCCAAGTGGGTCAAAACCCATACGTTTTAAGGCCACGGTATTCTTCCTGCATTATGTTTACCTGTTGCATTATTGTTTGCATCTCATTAAAGTTCCTGCATAGAAGAACTGCTGACTCTGCACAAGGTGAGGTGAGCTCTTTCTGCAGGGTAACCGATCCAAGGCAGAATTCATGAAGTCCTTCATTTTCATAAGAGTCAGTCAGAAAAACCCTCCGCAGAACGCAGCCCACCCGATGTCAGCGCAGAAGATCAGTACCGCCCCTGATGAAGGAGGACATGGCAGTGGTCCAAACGGGAGATAGAGGAGTTCTAGCAGACGGAGTACGGTTGTGTTTCAGGTATCTTGAATTGGGTCACGTACAAAGTGTTGCATTTGTCATAAGTGACAGCCCTATTAATCATGAGAAGCGCGGCGTCGATGCCCACTGGCTTTGTTCTGCGGGTGGGTTGTCCCTCTGGATGCCAGGGCTCCGACCTCAGTGTTCCAGCGCCGCTCTCTCTACTTACTTTCTCCTCTCACCCTCATGTGCTCTTAAATGACTCTCCTTGCATGACTTCTTTTCATTTCGCAACTTCAGTTCCCTCTTGCCGAGCCCAGTGAGAATACGCAAAAATCTTAAAGGTCCAGTGTGTCAAATTTAGGGGGTTTTCTTTGAGTAAATGGAATCTAATATTCATAATGAAGTGTTTTGTGTGTACTCACAGTTGAACGTAAAACGTAGTTTTTAACTCTCTTAGTTTGGAAAAAGCAGTTTTAACTTCATGGACCGGGTCCATATGGAGGAGCCATGTTCGTACAGAAGTCTGGAGAGGGGTCTTTTTTTAAGTGTTTACTTTGTTTAAACCAATGGAGGATCATGGTTATTATTCAGAACAAGAAAAGAGCAACGGAGCGCCAAGCCCCGCCATCGGAGCAAACATGAAGACACGTGTAGTGTTTCGATGTAACTGGATGGGTCCAGCAGCCCGGAGGTTTCAACCGGGCTCAACGCCGCCGGCCCCCATCACATCAGGCGCACAGTGAAAGAGGCGCTCAGATCTAATCCTTTCCCCCCAGATCATTGTGGGACGATCCCTCCAGAACCGGCAGCCATCCGGGCCCGTCGAGTTGATTTCAGCGGTAGAACCGGACGGACCTCACCAGAACAACCACTCATTCCTCCGTCACATTTTCTCTGAAGTGGTGCTCCGGGTCGGTTTAGGAAAAACTCAGGTAGTGAGGGAATGGGAGAGAGTTCACAGCTCCTCCCCCCGGCCCAATTTCACACACCGGACCTTTAAGTGATGCACTGACATCCATGCCCATCTCAACATCTGTCTTCTCACCAGTTTCTCTATCTTCCTTTTGCCAACTCCTCAAACCATTCTCCTTATATTCAGTCTCCTTCCACCTTTTTTCTCTCCACCTCCTCCCCTGACAGCAGCTCTGTTTCTGAGAGGCTCAGCAGAACCTGCATCAGCAATCAGCCGGTTTCTACTCCAGGCACTGACACGTTTTAGTTCCCAGGTGAATTGACCAACCTTGTTCCACACACATGCTTGTATCTTCGTTCCGTCCTCTCCTCTCCCTGCAGAGAGTTGTTAGAACACGCCTCGAGGGAGAAGTACGTGAAACCGTCTGTCTGATCGTCAGATGGGTCGTACATACGCCGAAACATGGAACCATGTGTTTTGGAAAATCTGTGTTACTTTATTTCTTATACCCGACACAAACTAAGTTAGAGGGTATGATGAAGGAATGAGCTGAATTAGGGTGGCATACACCTGTTTTCCACCAAAAAGAACCTGGTGCTAGTTCAATGCTGGTGCTAGTAGTTAGTTGGTTCAACTCCTAAGAACCTGTTTGCTTTTCCATTAGCAAGGAGCGAAGTCAGCGCCGCGTCATTACGTATAACGTCAGTACGCAACGGTCTGTTTACCCAGCAACGCTTGCGCCATACTCCAGCACAACAACGAAGATGGAGGAGCTCATCGTCTCCATGCAGGTTCTGTTCCTGGCTTTGCAAGCCTACGTTGGGATCCTGAGCTGAAAAAATTAACACTTGTTATTCATTTAAAAATAAAAAATACATATATATTATTGGTAGTTTAAGCTCGGTCATTGTTTTAAAAATGGCGGTTCAGTGTTTGCGCCGGTCTTGTTGGTCACACTAACCCCGCCCCCAGCCCCTGATGTAATCGGTTCTTGGCTCTAGACCAGCAAAAAGTCGGTGCTTGTCTGGTATCAGTTTTGAGAGCCAGGAGCAGGTGCTTAGTTAGGCTTTGGTTCCGAACTAGCCCTGGAACCAGCTCGGTGGAAAATGGGTAATAATGCCGAGTTCAGCAATGCTGAGCCAAAAAGTTTCTGGGGTCAAATCCAAACCTGCGGCTTTCCTGTGTGGACTTTGCATGTCTGCTATGGATCCCTCTGGCTGCTTCCTCACAAAGTCCAAAATCATGCATTATATCTGAGCTGGTGAGTCCAAACTGCCCGTAGGTGTGGATGTGAGCATGAACGGTTCTGGCTGCGATGAACTGGCAGCCGGTTCAGGGTTTGTACAGCCTTCCGCCCCAGCTGTCAGTCGGGATAGGGTATGCTCCAGCCACCACACGACCCCAGCAAGGGTTCATGTGGCGGCGGGGGTGGGTGGTGTAAGGTGAATGTGTAGCAAAGGCTAAACAAAAGCCCTATGACACGTTGGGTGAGAGTTCGGAGACCATGGAAGGATAAAAAGACTTTTACTGATCGGGATTAAGGTGGAAACGTACCAACGAGTGAAGACGATGTGGAAAACTTTGGAGAACTGATGAATGAAGAAAATGAGTACAGTTTAAAGATGGGGGTACTGACCAAAGAGAGGAGTTGGAGTTGTCAGAGTTGAAGAGGTTAAGATGTTCTTCGGGAGTAACGAGGATGGACAAGATTAGAAAGGACATCAGAGGGACAGCCCAGGTTTAGACGTCTTGGAGACCAAGTAAGAGAGGCGGGACCTTTGGTGGATCTACTGGATGCTGGAGATGGAACTGCCAGGCAGGAGAAGAAGGAGATGAGGAGATTTCTGGATTGGGTGAGAGAGGACATGCAGTTGGTTGGTTGGACGAGAAAGGAGGAAGTTGCATAGGACAGGGCAAGATGGAAACAAGATGATCGACTGAAAGAACAAGAAGAAGAATTCCATATAATGTCCCATATTATGTAATTCCAAAATCTTTCAATATTTCAAGAATGTAACGATTCTCCTGTGTGTGTGTGTGTGTGTCTAGGCCTATGTGTGAGTGTATTTGTGTTTTCTGCTTTTGTTTTTGCTTTTGTTTTTGTTTTTTCTTTTGTTTTTGTTTGTGTTTTTGGTGTTACAGCTCTCAGACAGATTCTACTGTAATACATCTGGGTGCATTTGAGATCCCAGATAAGGAGGGATTTTGGAACGCCGCCCTCTGCTTAGTCAAGGTGAACACCGCAGATAAAGATGCTTCGTTGTGTCTGCGTGAAGAAGTGTGTGAGTGAGAGAGAGCAGAACTCCATGATAGAATGTGAACACCATACACATGCATGTGTGTGTGTGTGTGCGTGTGTGTGCGTGTGCTAGCATGACAAAGTACATTCAGCATCACTCTTCCCCCTGCAGAATCCCTGTGAAGGATTTGGAGCCTTACGGAGCCTGAAATCATCCTTTTAATATCTCAATATCAATTCATTCTTTTATTCTTTCTTTTCATCTCCCAGCATCTTCATCCCTTGCGTGACGACGGGGCTGAGACCTTTCCCTGCATACGTACTTTCCCTACTCCATTTAGAAGAGTGAGTATTTTAGGAGTCACTCCGTTTTTCGTTAAATGCGTGAAATCAAACTAATAATCCTATTTTCATTAAATATATAAGGTTTATTGATGTTATAGCCTCGTTGGTAAGAAATAGCAGCTGTAAGTACAGAAAAGTAAATTTTGGGAGAAGAGAATCCGAGGCATCGCTGCAGGGGAGCGATGGATGATGCGTCACTACCTATTGTATATCTCTAAGCTCGCCACCCCGTCCACCGCCACGCTCCTAGCAGAGAGGGATCAGATTGAAGAGCTGGCAGCGACTCATGCCTCTTGCGCTTTTGTTATTTCATCATAGAGTCTCTCTCTTCTTGGACTTTTCTTTCAGGTCTCTCGGAATCCCTCGTCCTCCCTGTCACATCACTTGGTTCTCTGTTTCTCCACCCTCTGCCTTCATCTTCTTCATCCAACTCTGTCATCACCACACGACGCTCTAAACAGAGAAGTGGAGCAGAGACGGATAACGGGCCACCTTCTGAAGGGAATCACGACTGGGCAACTTTATTGATCAAAAGTCACTGTATTGAAATTATGTAGGTGGATTTTTAATTGTTTCATTTATAAAAGTTTCGTTAACTGCGGCACGTCACGTCAAAATGTATCTCGTTCATCTCACAAATAATTACCGACCTCTGTTTTTAGCTCAGAAAGCCGCTCACAATGTGAATACAAGATACTGAATAATTATGTGTAATTCTTCCAGCTGTCAGTCAAGGGACGCCCACGGGAAGTAAGACAAGTCTCTGCAGTGGAATATTTCTTTCAAAAATATTATGTTCACACTGGCTGACTTGTCCGTGGCGTAGCCCACCTTTCAAACGATGTCCGCTGGGATAGGCTCCAGTCTCTTTTGCAAGGGATAGTTGATTAATGGATGGACGGATGGATGGTAGAAATAAACGATACTAGTAATCAGAGAACTTTGTTAGAAAGATATACTTAACTGTCCCGTTGCTAAAAACTACATATGGCTAAAGGTCTCTAACGCAAATTAATTAGCATTTGGTGTTTCTGTGTCAAACTGTGTGAGTTCTGAAATTTTCTATATCATATAATGGATTTTTTTAACCAAACTGGAAAGTATCATCCAGGAAAATATGAACGCTGCCAGATTTGAATGACAAAACTGGAACTATGCTGTCGTCACCAACAACAACGGCACATCCTCCGAAATTTCCCCAAACTCCTGCGTTGTACAAGCAATCCCCCTGATTTAACTCCTCAAATTAAATGTGAAGTTATGTCCGAAGAACGAGGTTTTCTGTGAAAAGTGCTCCCCCTAGTGAGTAAATTCTGAACTATTGTAGTAAAATATGATAAATACGAGGTTCATTTCCTCAAGTCGTTTCAACTTTTGACTGAATGGGACCAACAGTTAGGAAGATATGTCTGTAAAAGAGTGGTTTTCAGAACAACGCTCCCCCTAGTGAGTAAGATATGAACTGTTAGAATGTAATACAATGTAAAACAAGATAGATCTCCTTGAGTCGATTCATTTGCACTAAATTTGGACTATATCATAAACTTTTGTTGATAAAGCTGTCCCTCCTACTGTAATTATACAACCGGCTGCTGCCAGAATCAACCCAGTTCTTCCTCGCACTTGGGTCTATGTGGCTACAAAATTTTTGAGATATCATGTTAAAAGGACTGGATCTGCGGACGCAGAGGGAACGACGATTCCATATTATCACTCACTACTCAGGGATATAATAACACTAGTAATTAGAGTACCTCATGGGAAAACGATATACTTCAGTAACATTACTCGCCTCTAATGCTGATTATCTTGTCTTTCTGTGCGAGATCTGAAAACGATCCATGTCATATGGATTTTACGACCGGACTAGACAGGATCATCCTGGAAAATACGTGATTCCAACGACGGAATAATAGGATTTTCCTCCTCCTACCATGGGAGTACAGCGTAATTGGAGTACAGCGTAATTGGAGGCACTCCCTCACTGAGCCTCCTCACCAAGTCAGTCGATGGCTCCTGTGCTAAATGGGCAGAACCTTACCCCTGTGCATTTTTTGCACAAATTATGTCTGACTGCAGTGACACTAATGACTGCTGCTAACAACCAGCAAGCCTGTTGCCGCTGGTTACCGGCAATAAATGTAGAGAGAGAGAAATAGAGAGAGACCGAGAAAGAGGGATGTAATGTTAGCCTGAAGGAGGAAGAGGTCACCAGGGGTCATGTGACCTTTATTGGGTGTTTGACCTTCGTATCCATCAGCACCCCTCGGCTAACAGGTCAGCAGCGCTTCATTCCCACTACACACTAGATGGTTCACTCATTTATGAAGCTATTGTTTCCCAAACTGCCTGTTTAGAACTTCGTTCCGCTGAAGGTCTTCTCGGGTGTTCAGTGATCTCTAGCATCGTGGTCCGTCTCCTGCGCAGAGCTCTCCTGTGTCTCGCCAGACTGAATTTATGAGCGCTCCACTTGACTCCGGTCTTGTCCGCACTTGAACCTGCTCTGATGTCGCCTCCCTGCACTCTTAGAGAGTTTTCTCTAATGTCAAAAATTGACATTCTGCCACCGTTAAGCTTGTTTGAGCCGACTGTGTGTCAAATGTCTTTGTCCTAAATGCTAGTGTCGTCCTCCCAGCCTCGTGTTTGTAGTGAGGATTTCACGGCGATGATTCCACAGACACAGGATCTCACAGAAATGTGCGTGAACAAACGTGACTTCAGAAGAAAAACAAACACGGAGGACGATTGACGTCCTTGTCGGTCCTATTGCGATATATCTTGCATGACATGTTATAAAAGCACTTGGTTTGCTGCCATACTTCCACTAGTTGCTCTTCTTCTTCAATAATCCTACACTGAGTCTCTCATCTTCCAGGCTCCTTTGGGAAACTCGGAGGTTGCGCTTATTGGTTGTTTCCGTAGCTAGCTTGGTGCGGTTGCTCCATCCCCTGTTGCCCGTATCGATGCTTTCTGGAAGGTCAGCTGCTTCTCCGTTTTTCGCCGATCTTCATCGGTCACCATCCAGTCCCTCCTGGAGGTCACTGATGCATTCAAACCTGAACCTACTGGGAAACCAGAGACGCCAAGTTGTGAAGTTCATCTGAAGACCGGTAGTCTGAGTGGAGACGATTCCACCTTAATATTTGGGTCACTCCACGGAAAAGTAATCAAATCTGAAGTTGAGTGAAGATCACTGAAGGAGTTTCTCCGCTGTTACAAGTAGTGTCATTTCTCAGAAACAGGGTTCGCCAGCGAAGTTTGAGAGGCTCAGAACCATCAACCTCATGTGGACGACTGCAGTGTGACAATTACCCTTCATGAGGACACTGGTAGAAAAAGGGTTTTTCCACCCGATGAGGAGGTGCATGCAGATTAGTAGCAAGCAGAAAAAAAATTCTGACATAATTACAAGCAGGCAAACAAAATGCTTCTGTATATTTGTTTTTCTCTCCACCAGCATCCCAATCACGCACACTTTTAATCTCTCTTTCTCCTGATTGCTTCTTTCCGTGAGCTTCCTCGCAGTTAGTTACTGTTTGAATGATCACATTCCCAGTCATGAGAGTTGCTGTGTGATTAACCTATGATATTCTTGCAGCTGCAACGTGCCTGCTGCCTCCGTCCGCGAGCTCCACCGGTGGATTATTACTGCCATCTACTGGCCAGCCGGATAGAAAAAAAAATCTCCTCACAGTGAGAGCAAGATGTTCCAGAGGATGGAGTTGATATTTCAGCCTGCAAGTTTTCCTGGTAAGCAGTCAAACACAATCCCCTTCATCTTCATTTTCTACTTTTCAGGGGTGGATGGAAAAGGTCAGGAAGAAAAAATGTCCGTTGGGTCTGAAGAGGGAAACGCCGTTTGAAATCTAAAATATTTCTGTTTACGATTTTATTATAGTTTTTATTCATGCAATAACTGTAATAACCCTGCTAGTATTCCCCAAAACTTTATGTACAGACTGCTAATTTCTTTAGTTTTAACATTGTTATTGCATGTTTACATCCTAGAACAGTCCGACTTTATTGCATATAAATTGACTCAAGGAGATGTTTCTTGCATAAAAGTCGGCCATGAATGCGTCACAAATCTTGGTACTTTATAGTGCCAGTCCCAAGCCCGGAGATAAAGGACATCAGGCGTAAAAACTATGCCAAATCAATAAGCGGAACAGGAAACTGATTTCCAAAGGGAATCGGTCGGCGCCCAGGTTAACCGATAACGACATTGGTACTGTTGGTCAGCAGGGTACCGGCCGCCGTAACTCTGGATGCAATCAGATGATCCGCTGTGGCGACCTGAAAGGAAACAACCAAAAAGAGGAAGGAGAAGATCTTTCTTGCTTATATTTTTCTATATAATGTTCTATAATGTTCATATTTTACTCACTATACAGGCGGAGGTTTTTATTTCATTTTAAAACTATTGTTCCGGACATAACTCAAAAACAATTTCATGGATCATTTTCAAATTTTATACAAACATAGAGCTTGGTGTGAGGAAGAACTGGATTGATTTTTGGAAAGGTCAGTAATATCTTTCCAACACAGTGGGGGCTTTATCTCCAAAATATTTGGGGCCCTAATTTCTCAAACGTTGTTCCGATTTGGTCTAAATAGGTTTATATTAATCAACTCAATGAGATCTATCTGGAATTTATTAAATTCTACTCTCATAGTTCATATTTTACTCACTAAGGTAAGTTTTTTACAAAAAACTCAGGCATTAAAGCTCATTCATACTTATAGAAACCCTGCAAGGACTTTAAGAATAACATATTATTCCATACATCCATTCATATTCTGTTACCTCGTATCGTTTTCAGCGTCTCAAGGGTGTTTGATTCAGTCCCAGCTGACATTGGATTGGAGGCGGGGTAAACCCTGGGGAGGCCAGCTCTTCACCAGCGTTGTACTCAGTTCAAAGCATGTTATTATACTATGTTACTAAAGACATGGCAAAATAACATGTTATTATCAAAAAATGCCATAAAATGACTTTTGAAGCATCTTTATCTGTGCCCTAATCCTCCGTTATTTACAATGTTTTTATTTTAGTTTTAAACAAATGAGCCACAACATTGTTTGTTCCCTTAAAAATGCTCTTTCATTCAGTGTGATTAACGAGGAACTAGAAAGTGTCGTCTGGGCGGCAGCAAATGTTGTTTCAAACCCTTAATGTGGCTTTCAGCATTAATGGTGTCATCGCAGATGTGCGAGTTTCCCACGCCTCAGGCACCAAAACACCCCCATACCATCACAGATGCTGGCTTTTGAACTTTGTGCTGGTAACAGTCTGGATGGTTTCGCTCTGGGTGACGGAACCGACCAGGATTTCCAAAATCTATTCAAAAAGTCAGAGTGAAGGACACTTTTCTTCTCTTCCTCACGCCATCTCTGCGAAAGAATTCCTGGATTTTTACTATATGACTCGTATTTTGCATGGTAGAGTCCTAACCTGCATAATAACATGGATTCTCTGATTCTTTTGATGACATTGTGAACTATAGATGGTGAAACCCTCAAAATTCTCAGAATTTTGGGATGAAGTACTAAACTTCTAAAACTGCAGAACCATTGGCAGATAGAGAAGTTGTGCAGTATAATAGTAAATGTTTAATGTTGAGGAGGCTGTGGATCCAAAGAGATTTCATTCATAGATCAGGGGTTGGCCAATGTTGTACGACTGTTTTCATTGCGGACGTAAAGTTGTAGTGACATGAACTAGTTTTGTACTGTTCCCCATCACCAGGATGAGGAAGACTATAAAACGGGACTACATGGCTCTTAGGGCGGTGGTCTGCTCAGCTGAGAGGACCATCAGGGCCACCATTCGTATATTATATATATCAATGTCTGCAGAACCAGAACCATGAAGATCCAGCGGGATCCCAGTCTCCCCAATACCAGACGGTTTCCCTGTAGCCTTCAGCAAGACTCTTCCACACTCTTGAGGGCCAACACAGAGAGGATGAGGAAGTTCTCCTCAGGCCTTCAGAGTGCTAAATAAGACGGGAGTCACTTTATCATTTACACCTTCACTTGAACACTTGGACTATTGTTGTCATATTGTTAGGAAGTCATTATTGGGTTTTCTTTTCAGGAAAATCACTTGTCAAAACTGGTCAAAACACAAGATATAAGATATAATACTTATGTGTTATATCTTACTCGCTGTGCAGGAGGGTTTTTTTTCACAGTATTTCGGGGCCATTATTCCTCAACTGTTGGTCCGATTTACTCCAAATTTGGTGAATATGAATCAACTTAAGGAGATCGGTTGTTAATTTTATCACATTTTTGTCATTAGGGGGAGATGTTTTGACAAGAAACACTTTTTTTAAGACGTAACATCACATCCGAGGTGATGGATTTAATCAGGAGGGTTGCTTAAACATCCCAGTGGTACAACTTCAGATACGTACGTGTACTTTCCGTGTACTAAAGTACTAATCCATCCTGGTTCATTAATGTTGCATCTATTGGATGATGTGTGAAACCTTTAGAGCTGTTATTTGTAACTGTAATAAAAACTAAATGATAGTAATTGTATGTATTTTCTATTATTACTCTGGTTTCTGGGCGTTTCTCCGTTGAGTTATCACAGCAGTGGATCTATTTGCTGGATCACGTTAAACAACAATCATCTCTTTGAGAAGGTTCATTTTGTGCTTTTGGAGATTCCCCTCTATTTTTTTGTTTTGTTTTCTCTTTGCCTGGTAGACGCTTGTATTAGTATCAATTTCTCACCAATTATGTGTGTCGTAGGTGCGCACAAAGGCTAATTATACTCTAAAGCGGCAGTGAAGGACTTTTATCTTGTGTGATGTAAAAAAAACTGTAATTATAGATAATGTGGTTGTAATTAGTAACTTCTTAATGAGCAGACTTTAAATGAGATTGTGGGTAGTCGAGAGCGGGAGCTCAGTAAGACTACGAGATTTCTTTTTTCTTCCTCACTTCTGATGTATCGCTCTCACATACGTCTCATGTACGAGGCGGCGGTGGCGGCGGCGGCGGCGATGGCAATAATCTTTGACGTGAAAAATGGGGGTAGACTGTGACGCTTCTCATCAATGCATCCTCACGGCGCAGACTGATCCATGCAGAGGCTGCTGTGTGTCCACCATATTTAACGCCTGGACAAAAGTCCATGATGGTTGGGAAAACATTCTGCTTCTGGACGCGAGGATGATGTGGTGCATGTTTGCTGAGTCAGCAATAAAAACTCATGTTCATCTTTCTTTTCCAGCCAGCTGGAATTAGATATTACTGAGGTTGAGGTTTTTCAGCGCTGACTTTGCAGACCCTCTTCATTCATTCATTCATTCATTCATTCATTCCCCTGCTCCACCTCTGTCTTCTACCTCATCAAAGCGACAGGATGTGATTCAGCCGCCTTCCCTGATGTTTTTGATATTCTCACTTTCCCCCTGTACTGATCTGGAAACTGCGCTTTGATCAGTACATGATTGACTGCGACATGTGTGACACCCATCGCCGCTCTCGGGCAATTCAAAGGCTCGGGTCCTGAAAGTTTAATCCGTCTCCAACAAACTAGTTTTACCTCACCGCTTTTCTTTTTTCTCTCCTCTGTTCTCTCAAGCTTTGCTTTTCTGTTCTCTCAGGGCCGAGGCTGTGGAAAGTTAAAGTTTCAGATATAGCCGTTCCATTCGACACGTTGGAGAAGATAAATGGCTGATAGCTTTGTGCAAAAATGCTAACTTTTATTATCACATAAGATGTTATGGGAGGTAATCCTGGAGAATAATAGATGTGGCTGATGGATATGACTTTTCTCTTTGTACTTTTCAGTGATTGCATAAAGGCTTATTTCAGAATACTAGATTATTCAATACATTCATCCATACCTCTAATCCTTTGCAGGGTCTCAGAGTGACTTGATTCAGTCCCAGATGACAGCGGATCCCCATTTCATCACAAGCGGTGTTTACAGATCTGTTTATATAGAGATCTGTTAAAAACCCGACTCACACAGAACCAGGACTCAGCAGGGCTGAGTAGCCTTGAACTGAACCCCAGCTTGCTCCCTTAATAGATGGGTTAAATGAAGAGAACACATTGAATGAAATCTGAATGACTGCATATAAAAATAAAGGCTTCTTCTTCTTCTTCATGGTGAAGGGGAACTCATTTGGGACGATAATGTTCACATTTTGGAGGGATGGTTTGAGAGATCAGTGAAAGAAGCGTTCCCAAACAGGAGTGGGGGTCTAGCCACTACCTATCACCCACATACTGCGCATTCTAAACGTCTCTACCCAGACAGTTTCCCGGTCCTTCACACCTTAAATCCTGTTACAGTCATGACTCACATGATGACCGAGCAGATAATCAAGACAACTTTGAACTCTTTTAATTACAGTTAGTAGACAGTAGTGGTTAGAAAACAGTGTTTTTCGTAGAACGGCCCCCTATTGAGTAAAATATAAACCTTTTGTATAAAACATAACGTATAGTTATAGTATAGATCTCTTTGAGTGGATTCATATGCACCCAATCTCGACTAAATCGGAACAATAGTTGAGAAATGATGGCCTGAACACTGTCATTTTGGAGTTAAAGCTCCCCCCACTGTTTGAAATATGCAAGTGAACCTTCCCAAAATAAATACAGTTCTTCCTCGCACTAAGGTCAAAGGGGGCAAAAAATGTGAAATAGATTCAGGAAATCGAATAATCTGAAATGCCACAATATCCCAAATTTCCGGAATATAACAAGAATTCCAGTTGCTTCAGATTGAACCTTCAAGGAAGTTCGTCTATAGGTCGAAACTTAACACATCTCACACCTACAAATGACATCCAAAGGTCACACGTTCAAACCCAAAACCTTCTTGCAGTGAGACTTTGCTAACTACTGCACCAGCCTGGAAGTACAGCGATGCTAGTCCCCGACTTTGAGGCCAGCATCTCGAGATTCCAGTCACATTTAGTCTTCTGCCTGGTTGCTTCTCTGCCTGGTTGCTCAGGATGGCTTTTAACTTATACTGCCGGTTCATGGGAATTCACAGGCGGGGTGGAGGACATGGATTGGCATTTGTATATTTTAGAGGATATGCTCAGCCTAAATGTTATTTTGCACCCTGAGGACCCAGAACGAGACAGAGATGTGTGACCAGACTTTCAGTCCATCCACTCTCACTGCCTTGAAATCCCTCCCTTGACAGACATGGAAGTGCTTTTCCTAGGAAGCGTTACTCAGACTCTGATGCCCCCTGTCTGCTGCTGCCGGTAACACATATCTCATCCTCCTGCCCTGCGGTGCTTCTTCTCTGTTCAGCCAGGGCGAACAACCGCCACCCAATGAAAATGTTTACAAATCAGCAGAGCCAAGTGGGTGTGACTGAGTTGAGAAAGCTGATTTAGGCCCTACGAGCAGCTCGGATCCGTCAACAGATCGCAAACCCTGGTTTTGCGGGGCGCCCCCTTCACCTCAGCATCGGGAGGAGGTGCAGGAAATGAAACCAACGCAAAGAAAGTCAGGTACCTGCTCAGCCTTGAAATTCATTCAATATCTCATCTCAGTTGCGGCACCTTCAACCTTCAGCGAGAAAAGCCTCACTGGGTGCTTTTTCTTTACAGATCTCAGCGGCCTGAATGTCATTTGATGAAGGCCCGGCAATTTACTGGAGCGAGCAGGAGGGAGAGCATTAGAATGTATTTCAGGTCTGAAGCGAGTGGTGCATTGCTGCAACTCAGGGAAGGAGGGAGGCGAGGGTGGAGGAGAGAAAGTGGGAGGGGAAGGCTTTTGCGGTGAACTGTTGCTAGGGAACACTTGTGGCATCTCTCCTCCCTCTCATTGAAATGCTGGAAGTATCTGACAGCGAGGCTGGAGTGAAATGTCGAATCTATCCTCCCAGGAGATGGAAGAATGAGGCACATGCTCCTATTTAAGTAGTCGTGGTTATCAAAGGGCTCTGGTAGGAGTCAGTACAGCCTTTCTTCTCCACTAGAAGAGGGTGTTAGGATGCAGAAAAAGGCGGCCAGGAGTTTCTGCTGCCTCTTTTTTTTTTCTATGTCTGTCCTTCTTTGTGGGTTTTTTTCACCTCTCGTTCTCTCCCCCATCTTTCATGTCGCTCACTCCTCACAGCCAAATGCTACAACTCTGTCTCCTACTGCACTACTCTTCTTCACTGTCTTTTAATGGTTTCCCTCACCGCTAACTTTCTCTCTGCTTATCAGATTCCGAGCCGTAGAGAAAGATAATAAATATGTAATACTCCTTCGTTTCTGGGCTTAGTTATGTGAATTAGTCGGAAATGTCGTGGAATTGTCATCGCCGCAGCAGATCCTTCGTGTTAATGCGATAACTCAAGTACTGTTTCTTGTATTATTTTCAGGTTTTACACCGACATAGACCTCAGTGCCAGGAAGAACTGGATTTATGTTGGGAAAGTTCAGTTGCATATATAAGCCTCTAGGTGGAGCCTTATCTCCAGAATCACAGTTTCTCAACCGTTGGTCCAATAGTTCAAATTTGGTGCAGAGGAATCGGCTAGATCTAACTTTACATTATGGACTCTCATTCCATTGCTACGCTGATGACACGCTAATCTACATAAAAAGTGACACATGTTCCGCCGAAGCTTCCACATCCTCATCGTCATCATCATCTCCCCTGTCAGCTCTCCGCGCTTGTCTGGAGGAGATAAAGGTGTGGATGAAAAACAACTTTCTCCAGTTGAACAGCTCCATAACCGAAGCTATTTTAATTGGCCCCCCACATCAGACCCAGTCTTCCTCCATAACCAGTATTACCTTCTCTGGTCACGACATTCCCCTCTCCATCAGTCACCAACATCAGCGTGAGATTCGACCCTCGACTCACTTTTGAATCCCACATCAAACACATCTGCAAGATCTCCTTTCACCATCTCAGAAATATCTCGAAACTCCGTTCTTCACTCACCTTGAGTGATGCTGAAAAGCTGGTCCACGCGTTCGTCTCCTCCAGACTGGATTACTGTAACGCACTTCTCATCGGGATCCCTGATAAAAG